>CM032232.1:12587500-12600000 GCA_019009955.1 Riptortus pedestris
TAAATGGAATAAATTAGGCACATAATCTAAATTCTCCCAAAACGAGATAAATCACAACACATTATCAGGGTTACAGAGAAAAAAAAATTAATGGAAAATGGAAATATTCCCTGACAAGTTCGAATTGGATTGCTCCAGAAAAGTTCGGAAGATGGAAATCGATTCTTGATAATAATCGCAATGTTTTCTGGTCCAGCGCTCCATTCGCGTTAGAAGAAAGTCCGTCACTTAGGGGCTGCATTGCCCTAGCAGACTTCCTCACGTATTTGCATTTATCTCAAAACGTAATTGTTCAATGAGAACAATATTTGGTATTTAGGCTTCAAATAAAGTGCTTCATAATATAACTGCTTATGGTTACTATGACATGAGTAGGAATGGGGGTCTACTGAAACGCGAAAATTCAAGAAATGCAAATATCCCGGTTATTAATAAAAATATTGAAAAAAAAAACGTATATAACATTTATAAAACATTAAATTTGCAATAAGAATCGTATAACGGAGGTATTAAGAATTTTCGAAATTCCCCCCTCTAAACCCCTCCCCCTTCCACTGGTCGGATTTCAGCCATTAACGAACTTGACATTTACTTTTTCATAAAACGTTTAAATATTGAGTTTGGCAAGGATCAAACAAAAATGGCGACCACTAGATCGTCAAATATATATATATATATATAAATATATAAATATATATATATACAGTTTTGAACGGGTCTCATTTTCGTTAGGTTTCCCTTAGTGGAAATTTGCTAAAATCCTTTTTCAGCAGATTTCCCCTAAGGGAAATCAGCTATTGAGGTCGTACTCTTGACGCGATTTTCGAAAACTTTCTTCATATGTCCATCGATCCCAGGATATGACGAAAATGAGGTCCGTTCAAAATTATATATATAAACTCAACCGCAAAAAAACCGGACATTTAGATTTAGTCTTTTAATTTTGTTAAATACTTAATATATATGTATATTAATCTTCTTAATAAAAATAATTGGTTAATCTATAGGTTATTTAAACAAAATCTGCCAGAAATGAATAATTTTTATTGATTATTTACAAAAAAATACAAAATAAAAAAAAAGAAAAAGATAAATTAACACATTTAAAAAAAAACAATTATTCTTCATTTTTTATTACAGTGAATGGTAGCCTTCGCTACTCCAAGCGTTTCGGCAATGTAACGTAAGCTCCGGCCTTCCATCTAAGTTTGAAAGACCCATTATTCTGGACCGAAATAAAAATAAAACATTAATTAAAGAAAATGCTTTGTTAATAATTAAAGATGTTTAAATATGCGAAAAACTACTTACAGTTTAGAATAGACCAACTTCACGACAAATAAATCTAATCTGAGTTTTATTTAATTGTTTCCTAATCCTGAAGGAATTAGTTCAATGGACTTAAACGACTCTAAATTCTCTGTAATAACTAGAATACCCACATAAAGAAAATTGCTGAAAATTAGCTTTTAATACGACAAAAATGAAGTGTCCGGTTTTTTTTTGCGGTTGAGTATATATATATATATATATATATATAATTCTGGACCGATTTGAATGATTTTTTTATACGCGTTTGGGTGACGCCCCGGATACAACTTTTTCACACCGCAATTACAGATCAAAAATTATAAATTTAAAAAACGTCTCGTTAGCGACAATTTTTCGAGGATCACTATTCTTCCAAAAAAAAAAAAAACCTACAAACTGCCGAATCTTACAAAAGTTGTAAGATTTAATTACCTTTCCAGCGGTGTACTCAGAACTGCAATTATCTCTCAACTTCATAATTTAATTGGAATGGGAGTGGAAAAAAACAACTAATGAATAAAACTTACATCTTGGTTATTTTTATGATCATATCAAAAATAAATGAAAATTATTTTTGACATAAATTAAAAAGAATAATTAACGTAATTCTTACAATGAAGTCGAATGATAAATATGGAAATATAGTTTAGTAATTTTATAATGTAATTAGAATAGGGGGGGGGGGGGTGATAGAAACCTAAAAGAACGTGAGGAGTGGCTGACATGAGCAAAGTCCTTGTTTACTTATTATGGATTATGTTCGGATTACGGCTTACCTTATCTCTCTTATCCTCCGTCTGCCTACTTTCTGTTGTACATATTAACCCTTTACTGGTGACGTACACATTGACCCGAGCGAAAAAAGTTTTGCCTTTCAGGAGCAGACATTTTTAGAGAGAATGCTGTTAATCCCAGTACCTTCCGCCCTTCCTATACCCTCTCGCTTCAGTGTGATCTTGGCCTTGTAATTGTTAACGTCTTTGAGTTATCCATCTCCTCGGGTCATTCTGACCCAACCTCACCGGTTGTGAAACTTTTTTTTTGTACAACATATTTGAAATAGCTCGGAGTATTAGTGATTCCCGTTGTTGAGTGGAGACCCAGAGTACCCGAACTTTAAATGTGACCAAGAGAACCTATTCTTCCGAGCTAAAGAGGAGTGTCTACAATGAAAGACTTCATGTAGCCTTCCGCAAACTGTTCAAAGACGTTCTTGGGCCTGATGCACGACAAGAACCTCAGAAGCCAATTGAGATAACCAGTAGACTAACAAAAAGGAAAAGGTGCTGCATTTGTCCATCCAGGAGTGACCGGAATACATCCAGCAGCTGCGAAAAGTGTGATATGTCAGTATGCAACAGCTCTATCATACCTATTTACAGAAAATGACAAAACCTATAATATTAAACTATTTTTTATTATATTAATATTGTATTAATAACTGAGAAATAAAACAAAATGATTTTAAAAGCACTTGTTTAATAAATTATATTATATGTTTATTATTGTAATATATAAAAAAAGACTAAGATTTTAATTTTTATAATTTTTTAATAAGAATATTAAAAATAATCTTACGAATTTAAGAATTTTATCATATACTTAAGTACTGGTTCAGTTATAAGAAATATGATTTTTCTTTTTAAAAAATTTCATTCAACCCCTTTTAAGCCCTGGGTCATTCTGACCCGACGTCACCAGTTAAGTTTCTCTACATGCACGTCACCAGTAGAGGGTTAATAATTGTCAGTATCGTGCAAATCTTCAGTCTAATAGGTTCGAGTCGAGTTCAAGAAGTACAATGTCAGATTTATACACAGCTCAAGAATACGTTGATATGATTTCTGCCTTCAAGCACAAGAAGAATATCGCAATCTTTTCCCTAATCGGCATAGATATCCGGACCGAAGAAATATTGAAAATGCTTATCGCATCATGAGAGAAACAGGCTCTGCACCAAGACAAGCCACTATGTTCGCGAGTCGAGCTCCCAGGGAGGTTGATGACATTTTGAATATTTTAGCAGATTTCCCTTAAGGGAAATCAGCTATTGAGGTTGTACTCATGACGGAATTTTCGACATTTTTCTTCAAATGTCCATCGATCCTACCTAGTAGATGACGAAAATGAGGTCCGTTCAAAACTGTATATATATATATATATATATATATATATATATATATATATATATATATATATATATATTTGTCTGTTACCGCTCTAGCGGTCGCAATTTTTGTTTGATCCTTACCAAACTTCATATTTAAGCGTTTTATGTAAAAAGAAAGATCAAGTTCGTTAACGGCTGAAATCGGACCAGTGGGAGGGGGGGTTTAGAGGGGAGGATTTTTGAAAATTCGAAATATCTCCAATAATATACGTCGAATCAAAACGTTGTATAGAACAAATCTTATTGTAAATTAAATTTACTATAAATAGTGTTCTATACATCTATTCTCTATCTTGAATATTAACCGAGATATTTGCATTTGTATTCTGCGTGTGGTTACCAGTAGGCTATGTTCGGAGTTTCCGCCGAGAGCTCTGGCGGCCGTTTCCATAACTATCGTCCCTCGTGAATAGGTTTAGAGGTTAGGCTAACTGTTTTTTGGGGCTAGAAACTACTGGGTTATTACGCCCTAAATAATATGTTTTAGGTTTAGAGGTTTCTTACTACTACAGTTGTTATTAGGCAGATTTCTCTATTGTAAAACTTCACGTGGGAAATCTGCTTAGTTTACGCAGCCCCTGCGTGACGGACTTTTTAATAATGATCCATCAACAAGTACCCGTCGCGCTTCAAATCAACTTGGAATATCTCACTCTACAGTCTTGAGAGTTGTCATAGTCGATGTCCTTATCACCTTGCTACTGTCCTAGAGTTGCTGCCCCGTGATATGGAGCTACGGATGGCATTTGGGCGATGATACGTTCAACAGTGTCACGAGAGGCACAACTTCCCTGCTCGCATAATTTGGACAGATGAGGCGACATTCACACGTGCGGACATTATCAACTCGCGAAACTCTCACCTCTAGTCTCATGATAATCCACATGCCACGAGGGAACGCCACTTCTTGCATCAGTTCAATGTGAACGTGTGGTTTGGCGTCTGTAGGCAGCATGTGACACAACCCGTTTTTTTTACCTGGACGGTTAAATTCAAATGCGTTTTACGATCTCCTTCAGACCGATATAAATACGGCACTCCTCGAAGCAATGCCACTCGAAGTAGAGCAATGGTGGCAAATGGACGGGTGTCCAGCGCATAATGGACGCGCTATAACGAACTGGCTCAATCAGCATTACCCTGGAATATGGATCGGAAGATATGCATTGGCCAGCCCCAAGCCCTGATTTGACGCCGCTTGATATTTACCTTTGGGGTAGGCTTAAGTCTTTAGTGTACAGAGTAGCCTTTCAGGACATTAATCACCTGATTGCAAGGTTGGTGCTTCGGATCAAACAATCTTAGAAAATAATTTATTGAACATAGAGGAGAAATTTGAATTTTCTTATTTCTGGCCTCCTTTAACCCCCCCCCCCTCTCCTGCGCTTCTCCCTCTTCCTTAGTCAAGTCTGATCAATAGCCGATTTACCTTTGGGGAATTTTGCTATAGAAGGAGGTGAATAACTAGATTAACAGTCCTGAATTTAAAATTTCAATGTTCCCGTTATTGCGTCACGCGAGATGCGTAAATATATAGGGTCCGGCATATTAATCTGACGATTTTGTAGTAATTGTTATGTTGGCATTACTGTCATTGAGACGGCGGGAATGTTGTACATCGACAGGTCTATTCTTGCCATTTCAGTAGCCAGTAACATCATCTTATACGGATGGAATTTCAGGTCGGAATGAAGAATTCGTCGTACACTTCGATCAGAAATGGCTAGCGCAACAGCATGTTTCGCTGCTGAACGTCGTGGAGACCGTGTAACAGCTACTCTTACCGCGTTAATGTTTTCAGGCGTTCTCACAGTCCGTTTTCGTCCTGGTGGTTTCGTTTTTAAAGCAGACGACGTGTTCCTAAAATTCTTTACCCACAACAAGATCGAATTTCTGCTGGGAACAGGCGCGTGTCGATTTAAATTGAAATGTCTGCGAAATAAACGCTGTGTTAAAATAATTGAGTCATTATTTTTAAAATAGGCTTCAATCACAAACGCTCGACGTTCACCCGACCACGACATACTGGCTACTGAAATGGCAAGAATAGACCTGTCGATGTACAACATTCCCGCCGTCTCAATGACAGTGGTGCCAACATAACAATTACTACAAAATCGTCAGATTAATATGCCGGACCCTGTACATATCGCATCTAGTCAAAATGAGCCCAGGGGCGTCAAAAGAAATAATTCCGCTGAAATCTTAAAACCGAACATTTTCGCGATTTTTTGATACTTGAAATAGTTAGGTTTTGAATAGTTTCGGTGAGACGTATGTATATACGGAACTCAGAAATGGGCGTAGGAATGTTAGAACTTCATATTTAGGATAATTACAACGTGTTCTTGTTCAACTCCTCTTTTAATGGAAATCGACTTGAAGGGAGGGGGTGCGTTAATGGAGAGCTAAAAGGAAAAATTTCAAATTTCTCTGTATTTATTGGGATGCAAAAGATTTGATACCTTCTTTAGTTTGTCATGAAAGTATCTATAACTTATGCTCTATGCCATTTTTCGACGTTGGCATTCTATATCTCATTGAAATGTTATTATTTTTTAAATTTAAAGACCCATCCAGCATGGAGATTTGAAAATTAAATTATTTATTAACGTACACTTTTTGCTACTAAGGCTAATTGGGACAGGCCATCTACAGGTTACCACCCTATTCTAGCAAGGGTTGGACTAAGGATTTTATGAACGAGTTCGTCACTAAATAAATTCCTATTGCCAGGCGGAAATGGAACTCGCAACTCTAGGTTTGCCATGCGAGATTAAGGCCAACGCTTTAACTCACATGGCTAACCCGAGCCCCTATCTCGTGAATACGAAAGAAATATTTACAATTTTTTTATTATTATTTATTTATGGACATCACATCAAAGGGGATTTGCCCTTTCAAAAATTGTACAAAGTTAAATAACAACAAGTAACAATAATAAATATCAGAAAAAAACCCATGAGAGATAACAAATGTGAAATAGATTAACATTTTATAAGTAAACATTAAAAAAAAGAAATTGGTGATGAGTATAGTTGGTGTATGATCAATGGCTGAAAATGGTACTTTTGCTAATAAGTGTCGTAATTTCCTCCTTCAGGGTAAACATATACACTTGTATAAAACGCATCTAAAACAATTTAGCAATATAATTTGAGATCCTCTTGCACACCACAGGCGTAATCACAATTACAAATCAAATGCAACCGAAAAGCCATGTCAGCCGAGTTTTTTACGATTTTTGACAAGTATGTTATTTGCTTGTAGCAAACCTCCATGAATATGGTTTTGTATCTCCTTGGCTAGTGGAGGGGGCAGACATAGCCCTTGAAAAGGGTTGATGAGGCATCACCGAACGAGCATGCGACACGCAGTATTTGTACCAAGAGGTGCGTGGCAGCCTTACTTCTCGTTCGATAATAACTTACACCCGCTATGGCTTATGGAATATCACATTTCTCTTAGAGACGTCTCAACTCGAAGCACTGGTTGCCTCCCTTTCTCTCTTCCTTGTGTCTTTCTCTGATTTTCCTATTTCTTCCTCTCCCTGTCTCCTTTCATCGTACCTCGAAGGAAACGAGGCATTATTTTCTAAAGATTGTTCTGTTCATTTTCTCGGAAGAATTCCCTTAAGTGAAATCAGCATATGAATTCGGGATGTGCTACTATATCGCGATTTTTGAAAAATATCGTTACATCGAACCCTGAGAATGATATGACAAAAATGAGACCTGTTCAAAGCTAACTAATTTTTTGCATACCTTGTACTACGGTGAAACACTAGCCACTTTTTTAGCAGATTTCCCTCAAGGGAAATCAGCTATTGAGGTCGTACTCATGACTCAATTTTCAATAGTTTGCTTCAAATGTCCATCGATCCCACCAAGGAGTTGACGAAAAGTAGGTCCATTCAAAATTATATATATATATATATATATATATATATATCTATATATATATATATATATATATGTCTGTTAACGCTCTAGCTGTCGCAATTTTTACTTGATCGTTACCAAACTCAATATGCTGTAATCGGACTAATGGGAGGGGGGTTAAGAGGGGGAATTTCGAAAATTCCAAATATCTCCGTCACTATACGTTGGACCGAAAAACTGCATAGAACCAACCTTATTGCAAATTAAATTCTGTAAATATTGTTATATACGTTTATTCTCTATCTTGAATATTAACCGAGATATTTGCATTTTTATTAAGTGTAACGGACGAGCTATGGTCGCTTCAATTCGTTTCCGGCGAGACGGGCTTTTCCCAAATACTATTTCCTACCAAATCGATCACTCTGCATTACAACGACTTTAATTCTCAATTGACAGTAAATGATAATTTACCTCAAAAAATATAGAACGATATTTTTTTAATCAATTCTTATAATCTTCGACCTACTTTCTTGAAAATGAGTTAATACTTTCGTATTGAGTCATAACATTTTTGCCCTGAGAAATAAGCCTAGGGAAAACATGAGACGTGACTGAGATGAGAGAGCGTGGCAGACGCGAGCCCAATAAGATAGGAGGAATGATAAGAGAAGCAATTGGAAAAGTTTAAAGTTTAAGAGTCTGTAAAGAGGAAGTTGGACCCGAGATACGAGCACTCTGATATCAATATCTCTTATCAATATCTCAGGGCCCTGATAGCGATAAATTATTCTTCGGCTTCCTTCTCCCGAATCGTAACACTTCATGTTAATCTCAGATTAGACTATTTTTATATTCTACTAAACGCAAATAAACACGGCGGGTTTCCCTTAAAAGCTCCTTAAAGTTGATGTAGGTGTGTTTTGAGGACTGATGGTGCACAGTCTCAAAAATATAAAATTCGTCATACAGGGACTGCGTACACTAAACAGATATCAAGTATGCCGAAAACTAAAAAATCCAAATATCTTGGTTAATATTCATGATACAGAAAAAATATATAGAGCAACATTTGTAGACCATTAAATGAGCAATAAGATTGGCTGTGAACAATTTTTCTAACCGACGTAAAATTACGGAGATATTTCCAAATAGGGAATTTTCGACCCCCCCCCTTCTCTAGCGGTAGCAATTTATGTTTGATTGTTGCCAAACTCGATATTTAAATGTTTTATGTAAAACTAAAGATCAAGTTCATTAATAGTTGAAATCTGATCAGTGAGACGGGGGTTTAGAGGGGGAATTTCGAAAATTCTGAATATCTCTCTTATTATGCGCCGGATCGAAAAATTCTATAGAACCAATCTTATTGCAAAATGTAATGTTCTATAAATGATGTTATGTACCCAATGAAAAATGGTTTAGAACCAATCGGCATGTTTTTATATGCAATTTTTCTATAACTGGCATATTAACTGAGATATTTTTTCTACATTCACCACTGCATGTTTCCCTTTTAGTCGTCTCACAATCACAAGAAGCCAGCATATCATGAAATTCTTATATCAGGCTTAAATACCAAGTATGATTTTCGACGGGCGTTTATTGTGTGAAATATGTAGTTTGATGACGACTTCACTTATGATTTTACGGTCTGGAATCAACACTTTTTATTTCATCAGTCCCGTTCACAATTTTTATTTTTTATTTAACGCTAAAGGTCATATTATTTTTAGACAGAAACAGAACTTGGAATTCGGAGGAGGGTCGGATTCGAAAATTCAATATATCTCTGTTCTTACGAGTCAGATCGAAAAATGTTATAGAGCCTATCTTAAACTATAGATATTCTACAATTATGGCAATCTTACAACTATATACATTTTCTCTTAACTCGAATATTAAGCGAGCTATAAGTGCTTTCTAGTTTTCAGCCTAGAATAAGCCCCGACTACTACTGGGTATTTGGAATCCACAAGTAGAGGACGGTATGCACTATTAGTGAATATAAATAAAAAAAATAAAATATATACATCACTTCATTCATACTGAGCATTCATTCATAAATATGGAATTTTTGTTATTATGCCTCCCACCGAAATTAGGAAATATACTCACGGTCTACATAATAACAATACTGATACTATTATCTTGAAGTTGTCATTAATTTTGTCCCATTTCTTTCTGATTAATTAGCTGTTTCCTTTTAATTTCAGAGACACGAAAGAATTCAGAAACTCTGATAAGACTGTCTGGGAATTTTGTATTATGACCTAATGAGTCGATTAAATTGTAACTGTCTGCTCTACTATTGAGATTCATAAGAAATCCTTGTAGCCTCATGCGTTAGTTCGTCACGCAAGGACAGCGTTAACTAAGCAGATTTCCCAGATGTTGGTATAACGTACTGTTGATCTCATCTCACAACAAATTCGCTATTTCTATGTATAACAGCCGATGAGTAGAAGGCTGCGGGGTTCCTTAAGACAGAGAACAAGAAGCACGGAATGAATCGCTTAAAACTTGAGTTACGAAAAAATTAATAGAACAATCTTAGATCACCAATAGTTCAAAAATATTGGTTCATAACATGACACATTACATTATCACTACTCATAATAACAGAAACATTTTGAATGCCTCCTCCTCCCCAAATTGTCCGATTTAGTTCAACTCCACCTCCCCATATCTGAAAAAAAGTCCGTCACGCAGTGGCTGCGTAAACTAAACAGATTTCCCACGTGAATTTTTACAATAGAGAAATCTGCCCAATAACAAGTGTAGTAAGTAGTAGGGGATCACTAAACTTATACACGAGGGACGAATAGTTACGAAAACGGCAGCAAGAGCTATCTTCGGAAATTAACAAACAGCTCACTACTGACAACCAATGCAGAATACAAATGCAAATATCTCGTTTAATATTTAAGATACAGAATAAATGTATAGAACAATATTTATAGTAAATTAAATTTGCATTAAGATTGATTCTATACAATTTTTCGATCCGACGCATAATAACGGAGATACTCTGAATTTTCAAAAATCCCCCCTCCCACTGGTCCGATATCAGCCATTAACGAACTTGATCTTCCTTTTTACATAAAACGATTAAATTCCGAGTTTGGTAACGATCAAACAGAAATTGCGACCACTTGGGCGTTAACAGACATATATACATACAGTTTTGAACGGACCTCATTTTCATTTTTTGAAATCTGCCTAATAACAACTGTAGTAGTAAGAAACATCTAAACCTAAAACATTATTTAGGGCGTAATACCCCAGTAGTTTCTAGCCCCAAAAAACCGTTAACCTAACCTCTAAACATATTCACGAGGGACGAATAGTTATGGAAACGGCCGCCAGAGCTCTCGGCGGAAAGTCCGAACATAGCCTACAGGTGACCACACGCAGAATACAAATGCAAATATCTCGGTTAATATTCAAGATAGAGAATAAATGTATATAACAATATTTATAGTAAAGTTAATTTGCAATAAGATTGATTCTGTACTGTAATTTTTCGGTCCGACGTATAGTAACGGAAATATTTCAAATTTTCGAAAATCCTCCCCTCTAAACCCCCCCCCCTCCCGTTTTCAGCCGTTAACGAACTTGATCTTTCTTTTTACATAAAACGACTAAATATCGAGTATGGTAACGATCAAACAAAAATAGCGACCGCTAGAGTGTAATCAGAAAAATATATAGTTATATATATATATATATATATATATATATATATATATATATATATATATATATATATATACAGTTTTGAACGGACATCATTTTCGTCTTCTCCTGGGTAGGATCGATGGACATTTGAGAAAAATTTCGAAAATTCCGTCATGAGTACAACCTCAATAGCTGATTTCCCTTAGGGGAAATCTGCTAAAAGGCTTCGACCGTAGTGCAAACAGTTGCTATACATATTTTCTCTATCAAGCATATTAACCGAGATATTTGGATTTTTAGTTTTCAGGAAAACTTCTAAAAAAAACGCAACCTCCTCCGTTATCTCGTTATATAGCCAGTGACAGAGCTTTCTTGTAATATATTGAAGATTCTTTTAAATGTACTTAGTATTATTTGCATTTATTTTCTTATCTTATTTTGCTCTTCTCTCGGCGGAGGGTTTGTTTTTCTGGAGGACAATGAACCAAGAAGGATTTAAACAAATAACGCTACTGATGGAGCTACTTAAGATAAACTATGAAGTGCGCGAACGAGAATTTGAAATTATTTGAGGGTGTGCATTTTCTGTAGCATCAAATAACGAGAATTACTTGCACAACAGTAGCACATCAATGTAGCTCAAGTAATAGATTTATAACTTTAATTTATATCCAGTGGCATAATCCTTCATAATAATCCGTTGCTCGTATTCAATAAGTTGAGGGCTGCTCTGGACCTCACTGGCACAGGGCAGATATTAGCAAGTCCGTCACATAGGGGTTGTGTAAAGTAAGCAGATTTCACACATGCCGGTATACACATACTTGTGATCTCGTCTCACCACATATTCTCTAATTCTCTATGCATAGTCTATAATATAGATATATTATGTTAAAACACAGATGAGCAAAGGTTTTATTGTGCGGGACGGCTGATAACAAGAAAGTGCTAATAGCTCGCTTAATACTCGAGTTACGAAAAGATCCATAGGACATCATTTGTAGATCATCAATTGCTTAGCAAGATTGGTTCTATAACATTTTGCAATACGACTCATAATAACAGAGATATTTTGAATTTTCAAACAACTCTAAACTCCCCCATTACCACCCCCAACTTCAGCCAATTACTAATATGATTATTGGTGTAGAATGAAATAATCAAATATCGAGTACGGTATAGAAGAAATAAATATTTTCGATTCACAACAGAAAAATCTTTATATAATAACATTTACTGAAAGCTGAAAACTAAAAAGTCCTTCTCGCAGGGGCTGCGTAAACTAAGCAGATTTCCCGCGTGAAGTTTAACAATAGGTATATCTACATACTAGTAACACAACACCACCGTGGTATATATATGTCTGTTACCGCTCTAGTGGGCTCAATGTTTGTTTGATCGTTACCAAACCTGGTATTTAATCACTTTATGTAAAAACAAAGATCGGGTTCGCTAAT
>CM032232.1:12605000-12870000 GCA_019009955.1 Riptortus pedestris
GCAATAAATATCTTATGTTTGCCCGGGAAAATACTGGACAAAATAATCTTTTTAAGATTAAATGAATTTGCAACCAGACTGGGAATTATACACGAGTTACAGTCAGGATATAAAGAAGGGCACAGCACAGAGACAGCGCTGATAAAGGTGACGGACGATATCAGGAAAAACATGGACGATGGAATGGTTACGATCCTGGTGTTGGTAGATTTCAGCCGTGCATTCGACAGTGTTAACCATCAGCTTTTGCTGACCATTCTAGAATCGTACAATGTTGGTCCGGAGGCATTGGACCTACTCAGGTCTTACTTGACAGATAGGAAAATAGTGGTGAAAGCAGCCAATGGAAAAACATCAGGGACAAAAACGCAAAGGTGCGGAGTTCCGCAGGGCTCGTCCCTTTCTGGTCTTCTATTTACTATTTATTTAAATAAAATCACAGAGTGCTTTGCTCACTCTAAGTACTTAATGTATGTAGATGACCTCCAAATCTATATAGAATCGGACGTAAAGGAGCTTAATGCTTCTATCATTAGACTTAATGACGACCTAAGCCGACTCCACTCCTGGTGTGCCAATCATGGAGTTTTGATAAATAGCCAAAAATGTAAGGCAATCATAATGGGCTATTCGTCACAGCTTAAGAAAATTGAGCGTGATAGCTTGCTGAAATTAAAAATTTTGGAATGAATTCTTAGATCTAGAGAACAAGGTGTGCAATCTAGGGATTACAATGACCAGTACGTTGTCATGGAATGAAGAAATCAGGAATAGATGTGCCAAAATATATAGAACCCTTGGTCAAATAAGAAGAATTAATTTTGTGGTACCTATTTTCATCAAAAAGATACTAGTAAGAAGTTTGGTTTTACCTCACTTTAACTACGCATCTCTGGCAATGACCGATATGGCAAGTACTCTGATGGACCGATTGCAGCGAGCCCAGAATGCAGCGGTACGCTTCATTTTTAATGTCCAAAGGCACGAGCATATATCTGACTTTTATAATAGGTTGGGTTGGGACAGAATTAGAGAAAGACGAGATAAGGCTTTGTTACTCCTGACATGCAAGATTCTGAAGAGTCAGCAGCCCTCATACATCTACAAAGAACTAAAATTCCTAAGCAACATTCACAACAGAGCAACAAGACACTCAAAGAGCTTACTATGTATCCCGAAACACCGAACCACAATATATAATAGGTCCTATAGAATTGCAGCCGCTAGGATATTCAATAAGTATGGATCACATATCGATTTAAGCAAGACTGTGACAACAATTAAAAGTGCCATAAAGAAGATACGAACTTAAATGTATTTCAAGATTATGAATGTATTTATTTCAAAGTTATGTATTCATTTAAAGAGAGACATCCTTTTTGTTTTTTGTTATTTTATAAATTTTATTTTTGTATTGTATATTTGCTTTTGTTTTGAGTAAACTATTTTATGTTGCCTTGACACTGAGGTTGTAAATTCAAATTGTAAATTTTCTTTTTCCTGAGCATTGTAAGAGAGGACTTTTAAGTCCTAAATGTATCAGGTTATTAAATAAATAAATCAAATCAAATCAAATCAAATCTCTCTCTCTCTCTCTCTCTCTCTCTCTCTCTCTCTCTCTCTCTCTCTCTCTCTCTCTCTCTCTCTCTCTCTCTCGCTCTCTCTCTCTCTCTCTCTCTCTCTCTCTGCTTTTGCTAACTACAGGTTACCACCCTTTTCTAGATATTACATATTTCCTTATAACAATTACATTTTTGACAGAAGGCATTCTAATTTTCTTTAAATATATGGAACACGCAAAAACTGAAATGTCAATAATTAATAGATTTCCTAATGTGCTGCTTAAAACGCTTGTGATCTCATCAGAGCACATATTTTCTATTTATATGCATAACAACAATGAGTAAAAGGACTTGGGGGGATGAAAGTTTAAATATCTCGCTTAATACTTGAGTTATGAAAAAATGTATACAACGATAATTATAGAGCATCAATAGCTTAACAGGATTGGGGTTCTATAACATTTTGCGATACGACTCATAATAACTGAGATATTTTGAATTTTCAAAATTCCCTTCGAAACTCCCCCCCCCCTCTTTCCACCCCCGGTTTCAGCCATTAACTGCTGTGGACTTTATACGTGGGAAATCTGCTTAGTTTATGTAGCCCCTGCATTGCGGACTTTTATTCGGAAAAGATATTATCAGTTATCGTTGGTCAAGCTTGTTAAAATGATTGAACTTGAAGTTGATTATGCATGAAATTAACTTAGTAAATAATTATTTTACATTATAATGTATACATAGTGATCACTGATAATTTTACCAGCAATAATTGCTAAAGTGTGTCATTTTCTGTATCATCAAATAACAAAAATTACTTGCATAACAGGAGTTCATCAAAGTAGCTTGAGTAATTTCTCCGAAACCACGTTTAAAACTTTATTTCATATTCATTAGTATAATCCTTAATAATAATCTGTTGCTTGTGTTCTATAAGTTTAGGGCTGCTCTGGACCTCACTGGCACATGACAGATATTAGCAAGTCCATCACACAGGGGTTGTGTAAAGTAAGCAGATTTCCTTCATCCTCCTTCATTCACTAGTTCTCTATGCATAGTCTATAGTCTTCTAAATAAAAAAAAGTCCGTCACGCAGGGGCCCCGTAAAACTAAGCAGATTTCCCACGTGAAGTTTTAGAATAGAGAAATCTGCCTAATTACAACTGTAGTAGTAAGAAACCTCTAAACCATTACTACCATTACTAAACCAGCCATTAACGAAGTTGATCATTATTTTTACATAAAACGATTAAATTCCGAGTTTGGTAACGATGAAACAAAAATTGCGACCGCTAGAGCAGTAACAGACAAATATATATATATATATATATATATATATATATATATATATATATATAATTTTGAACGGATCTCATCATTTTCGTTATCTCCTGGGTAGGATCGATGGACATTTGAAGAAATTTTTCGAAACTCGCATCATGAGTACGACCTCAATAGCTGATTTCCCTTAAGGTCCTTTATGAGTAAAGGTTTTTGTGGTGGGGGACGGCTGAAAACAAGAAAGTGCTAATAGCTCGCTTAATGCATGAATTGCGAAAAGATCCATAGAACAACAATTGTAGAGCATAATGGCCTATAAGGATTGGTTCTATAACGTTTTGCAATACGACTCATAATAACAGAGATATTTTGTATTTTCAAATCCCTTTACTACTTCCAATTTCAGCCAATTCCTGATTTGATTATTAGTGTAGAATGATACAATTAATTATCGAGTATTGTATAGAATAAATGAATATCTTATATTCACGACAGCAAAATCTTTGTATAATAACATACTGAAAGCTGAGAACTGAGAAGTCCGCCACGTCACTCAACATGAAATTAACTTAGTAAATAATTTATTCATAGCGACCACTGATGATCTTACCAGCAATACTTGCTCAAGTGTGTCATTTTCAGCCGTGTCCTGATCTCCTTCCGATTGAGTTCCAGCGTTTTCCTTCATGGCGTCCGGACGAGACGCCCCCTCAGAGGAAATATGCGATGTCGACTAGTTGGAGACTTGTGGCGAATAGCACAAGGTTTGTTGTGCCCCTGCCCGTCGGTCGATCCACGACAATGCCCAGTCTTGGCAGGTATTGATGATACCCAATCAGGACCTTCAACTATACAACTTATCAAAAAAAAAGTCAAGTCAATCAAAGGAGTCTGGCATAACCAGTACTGGATCGGTCGCGTCAGTATATATAGTGCTATTGTCAATAATATTGGTGGCTGTCAACGTTATTTACAATAGAAAACTTTATTATCTTAATTTTATGTCAGTGTATTTATGTACCACGGAGGATAAGTAATAATAATTATGACTACCGTTGTTCTTATTTTATTTATTACTTACTTCTTGAAGAATTCACTGAGTTTGTATTAATGAAAACCTACAAATCTACCTATCCAGGATAGGTAGCCTGTCTGTCTGTTGACGAAATTCTACCTACTTGTGATAGACGCCAAACTTTACACCTGATCATTGGCTGTACGTCAGAGGATAGAACACTGTTTTCCATAAAATGAATTTATTAGTCCTTGATTCATTTTATTCTTGTTTTTTTTTTCGAGTTTTATCTCAATACCCTCCACTAAGTCCATCAAATAACCTCTTACACCGCTGTGTAGTAATTTTGTCTGTTGGTCCCCAGCTTGGTGGTTGTGCTCCTTACAGTGGAAATAAAACTCTGAGCCTACCTCTCATGTGTACCTTAACCCTGATTCGCAACTTCCTCTCGTTCATCCCACACTTCGTAGGGAGATAGGAAGTAAAGAACACAAGAGAGGTAGGCTCCGAGTTTTATTCCCACTGTAAGGAGCACAAACCACCAAGCTGGGGACCAACAGATAAAATTACTCCACAGCGATGTAAGAGGTTATTTAATGGACATGGTGGAGGGTATTGAGATAAAACTCGAAAAATCCAAGAATAAGATGAATGTAAATGTACAGACAGACACCAACGCACCTCGCATGTCCAGACATGTCCCTGCCCCCTCCCTAGAGGCTTGGAATGATCCCTTCAGCCTTAGTGCATCGGCAGGGTTCGGCCCAGTAGCAACTCTATAGGCATATCCTGTGCACTGACGAGATGTACATTTTTAAAATATTTTTAGACTCTTTATTTATTGTGCTTTATTGTATGTTCCTCTGAGGATGGGAAAGTAAATTCCCGAAAGCGCTAAGCATTTTTAAAAAATAAATTGTGAGGAGTCCCAAAACTGTGTTCTGAATAACCTGATTCATCACCCTCACTACTAGCTGAAAATAAATATGAGGAAAATATACTTGACTTGACTTCCCAGAATATATTTTACCTGGTCGCTCATTTAATTCAAATTTTAACTTGTGTCATATTACTCCTGATGATGTTCAATAGATAGTGTGAAACTTGTCAAATGAAGCAGTAATAAACCCACTTAATGAGAAAATGCAGTTTATTCTCAGACCTTCAGCCTATACAAAAGTGCTCAAAACTGCTTAAACACACACACATAGAGGCCGACACACACATGGTGGCAGACACGCACACACGGCGGCGCACACATATATCAACTGCATTATCCATATTGACCCTCTCCGAACTCATGAAAATACCGAAGACCTCCGTTATACATCGGATGAAAAATGATTAAGAAATATATGTATAGCTACTTATATTAAAAAAAAAAAGTTATTTCCTATATTTTATTTTTCTCTGTCTTGAATATTAACCAATTTGCATTTTTTTTACTTTTCAGCCTTCAATAAACTACCACTTCTAGCCGTCATATTAACAACTCTGTATATGTATAAATATGTCCAAATATCTTCGGTGTGAGGCCGTCATTTAAGATTTAATGTACTAAAATACATGATTTTTATTTGATCAACACCACACTCAATATTATGCTAGGAATGTTAGGTAATGGGAATTTATTTACTGACGAACTCATTAAATAAAATTCTTAGTCCCACCCTGAGTAGAAAAGGGTGGTAACCTGTTGATAGCCCATCCCAAATAGACATAGAGGCAATCAGTGGACGTTAATAAACAATAACAATATATTTTTAATTTTACCAACATATGTTCTTTTACATATTTTATTTTAGTTCTAAATACTTACTAAGGTGCTGGGATTAGTCACTAGATTCATTTAACTCAAACCTAGAATGGTGAGTTCGATTTCCGCCTGGGAAAATAGGAATTTATTTAGTGAAGAACTCATTAAATAAAATCTAGAAAAGGGCAGTAACCTGTAGAGAACCCGTCCCAATTAGCCGTAGTTTCAAAAAGTGGCCGTTAATAAATAATTTAATTTTAATAACTGACCAGGTTTGGAAACTATAAGGCAATTGCTGGACACTTGCCAACTAGAAGCATTCTTTTCAATTAATAGAAACTATATAAGGTATCGGACGAAAGAACTATTGTTCCAATTCATCATAATTATTATGAACATTTAAATTCAGATTTTCTACATGTCCACCTCCTATATTATTAGAATGGAAAATAATCAGCGGATTGGCTGATGTAACGAATGCTGCATTATCAGAGAGCTTTCGTAATTATTTCCACGGGTGACATATTTTCCAAATGACCCCTCAATCAATGCTAATAACTAATTAAGATTGCTTAATTATTCGTTCCACATTTATTCATTGAATTTTTCCAGTCTCATTAATAGATAATTAAATATAATTAGGTTAATTTGAGCTGTGATATCCATCCTTCCATTTTTTCATCTCCTTTTGTAGTATAATCATCACTCTAAGGAAATCAAATTCTTTATTTTTATTTATTTATTTATTTGGAGCTTCGCAGCTGTGGCGATGTTGTTCGGGAAAAAACTGTATAAAATTGAAAAAAAACAAAAAAAACAAAAAACAAAAACGGAACGAAACAAAATTAATTTAAACGAACATAAAGCAACATAACAAAAATATAACATGAAAAATAGAAAAGTAACACGAAACAGAAATGGAACACAAAAACAGAAATGGAAAATTAAAAACAGAAATGGAGCACAAAAACAGGAATGGAAAAACAAAAACTGAAATGGAAAACAAAAACAGAAATGGAAATGCCAAAACAGAAATGCAATACAAAAACAGGAATGGAAAAACAAAAACAGAAATGGAACACAAAATACAGATATGGAATATAAAACCAAAATGGGAAACAGAAAAAAAAAAAGAAATGGAACACAAAAACAGAATAGAACAAATACAGAAATGGAACACTAAAACAGAAATGGAACACAAAAACAAAATGGGAAATGAAACATAAAAACAGAAATGAAACATAAAAACAGAAATGGAAAACAAAAATGGATCTCAAATAATAGAAATTGAACAATAAGTAGAAATCAAACAATAAATGGAAATCCCATAATATAGAATCCAAAACAAAAAATATTAAACAAGATATAATAAAATATATAAATTGTTGAATAAAATGGAATATGTATCTAAAATGAATTTAAAATAATTGAGATTTAGATCAGATATAAAACTCGTGTATCAGCGGAGTTGCATACTCAATATGAGTTACTGAACAACGTAAGTCATGAATTGCATTATGGCGGGAAGGAGGAAAAACCTTCAGTTTTGCTAGACAAAGAGAAACGATGAAATATTTACTTTACATATATTCAAAGAGTTTATAAAGAGCTCAGCAAACATACAAGTACACACACACACACACACACACACACACACGCGCGCGCGCGCTCGCAGACAAAACATTCACAAAAAGACTAGAATCGCTGCATACATTTATTAGAAAATTATAAAATCTCTTTTAAAATGCAAGTATTAATTGTGAGTATTGTATATTCAAATTTTTGAGTATATGTTAATGTCTTATAGGTGTTGTAGTATAGTGGGTATGTATGGGCTACCTTCAGTGAGTAAGTCATGTAGGTCGTGGGGTATCTGTAAATGATCTCGTCTCTTGCAGTCTGTCAGTATGTGTTTTATTGTAAGAGTCAAATTGCATACATGGCATTTGGGCTGCTCTCTTTTTTTCATTAAAAAGCTATGAGTAAGGAGAGAGTGGCCAATGCGGAGCCTTGTTAAAATCACTTCTTCCCTCCGTGTATAAGTTGAATTTTTACTAGTTCGTGTGAATACTGTAGATTTAATTTGTTTAATTTATTGTCTGTTTGTAGCCATTTTTGTTCCCAACCTTGTAGTACGTTAGTTATTGCAGAATGTACTTACTCGTCTATTGTTAGTTCATTTGAGTCAAAGTCAAGTTTCTCAGTCACTAATTTTGCTTGTTCAGCAACTTCAGTACTTTGTCCGATATGTTTTGTCCTGGTAGCAGCCATACTAGTGTAACGTTATTTTGAAGATTGATGACTTGTTGTAATATTGGGTTTATAATAGGATGGGTACTGTAAATGTTCTCCAAGGAGAATAAAGAACTTGTAAGGAGAATAAAGAGTCTGTAAATAAGAAAATTAGGGAATTTTGTACATCGTGAAATTTTGAAAAGGCAATATTTATTGCTTGTAACTCAGCTGTATATATGCTTGCATTGTTGTTAAGTTTCGTAGTGTATATGTCATTGTTAATGATTACTGTAGCTGCTGTTCCAAAGTCATTCTTGGATCCGTCAGTAAAAGTGTGAAGTGAGTTTGGGTTATTTGCTACAATTGAGTTATAGGCTATTCTGTAAAACTTAAAAGACAAAGGACTTCTTTTATTAAATTTTGTTAAAGTTAAATTAATGCTTAAGTTATTTATTCTCCATGGAGAGAGTGACAAGTTTCTGTTATAGTGTATTTGAGTTTGTAATATGTTCGAATCAATAGTGTTTTCTGAAGTGCGAATGAGTAGTGGTTTGTGCTTGCTGTGTTTTCCTATGTATTTGTTATAATGCATGTTATTTAAAAATACTTTGACGCATGGTGCGTCTAATGCCTTGCATTTTAAAAGATATTTTAAGCATATAATCCTTCTCCTATATTCCAATGGAGGTTCTCCTGCTTCGACACAGAGGCTATCTACTGGGCTTGATCTGAAAGCTCCAGTTGCTATCCTCAGTCCTGTGTTGTGGATTGTGCCTAACATTTTAATTGTATTCATACTGGCTGATGAATATGATATACAGCCATAATCCAGCAATGACCTGGTATAAGCACGATAAAAAGTTAGCATAGAACATCTGTCAGCTCCCCATGCAGAATTGCTAAGTACCCTTAATAAGTCCAAGCTTTTCTTGCACTTATTAATGAGTCCTTTTAAATGGGGAACCCATGTGAGTTTTCTGTCAAATGTAAGTCCTAAAAATGTCAGTTCGTCCGTCTTGTTTATAATAGTGTTGTTAAGAGTCAATTGTGGGCATTCAAAACTTCTTTTACGAGTGAATATGGTGTATTTAGATTTTTCACTCGATATCTTAAAACCAGTTAAATTGCACCATTTTTGAAGTTGATTGAGTGCGTTCTGTGTGATATTTTGTGCGTGCCTTAATGATGTGTAAGTGATGTATAAGATAAGGTCATCAGCATACAGGCAGTAAGATACTTCTTGGGGGATATACTTTATGACAGAATTTACAGCTATGTTGAACAAGGTTGTGCTCAGCACACCTCCCTGAGGCACTCCATTCTCCTGCAGATAGGTATCTGATAAAGCAGTACCTACCCTCACCCTGAAAAATCGTTCAGACAAATAGTTATCCAGGAACCTTATAATGTTTCCCTGGACACCCCATTCGATCAACTGAGAGAGAATGAGCCTTCTCCAAACAGAGTCATAGGCTTTCTCCAGATCGAGGGATATTACTAACATTAATTTGTTTCCAAGGAAAGCATTAAGTATTTCGCTTTCCATCCGTGCAATATGGTGCATAGTGGAATGCCCTGGTTTAAATGCACATTGGAAAGGCGATAATAATTTTTTATGATCTAAGTACCACAGAAGTCTTTTGTTGATTATCTTTTCTGTGACCTTGCAAAGTGTATTTGTTAAAGAAATTGGCCTGTAGCTAGTTGCTAGATTCTTGTTTTTCCCAGGTTTTAGAACTGGTATAACTATAGCTTCATTCCAGGTGTGAGGGTACGTACCTCTAGTGTAAACATCATTCAATAGGTGAAGAAGAATTAGTAAGCCCTGTTCTGGTAGATTTTTTATCATGTCATATGTGACTAGGTCAGGTCCTGGTGAAGTCATTTGTGCAGTCGATAGTGCGAGTTTTAGTTCCGTGTAACTGAAGGGATCATTAAGTGGGTGTGGGTAAGTTAGAATTATGGGGCAAGTCATAGTTTCAGTTAGGGTTTTGTGTCTGAAGAATTGTATCGTATAGTTTTCGGAGCTGAATACATTACTGAAATATTCTCTCCAAATAAAGAAGATGAGGAGAGATTTGTGCGCTTGACAGTGCTTATAAATGCCAACAGTTATTTTCATTGATGAAAGTTAATAAATCAAAACATCGTGCAAGGCTGACTGACGATAATTTGGAAAATTCTTTTCGTTTTTGTATCAGTGGAATTAATCCAAACATCGATGGATTAGTTTTCCAAATTCAAGCTCAGGTATCTCATTGATTTCGGTGTCGCTATTTAACTCTCGTTGTTTGTAATAATTCCAAATTTTACGATTTAATTATAATTTTGTTTCTATTTTTTTCATTTAATTATTTTTTGTTTTAATAAATTGTATTATAATTACATTGTCGTATAATTTCATGTCTGATATCTTTAAAAATTATGAACAATACTATAAACTGGACTACTTTTAAAAGCGGCCCGCGAACATAACATTCACTCTATAGTCGCGCAACATGTCAAAGGTTGCCCATACCTGGCAGCGTCTAATTTTTGGTACATTGGTTCAATAAAATGCTTCAATCCAACTCATAATAAAGGAGATGAAATACCTTTGAAATACCTCCCCCCCCCCATTCCTAGTCAGAATCAGCCATTAAGGAATGTGAACATTAGAGTTGAATTAAATACGGTTAAATATTTAGTATGATATAGAACAAATAAAGATATTCCAGGCAAGACTTCATGAAATAGGCCAACCAATCTTTATTCCACAAATACAAGGAATCTTTACTCCACCAAGACAATCAATCCTTATTCCACTAATTCAAGCCATCTTTATTCTACCAATACAAGCCATCCTTAATCCACCAATACAATTAATCTTTATTCAACCAAGACAAACAATCCTTATTCCACTAATTCAAGCCATCTTTATTCCACCAATACAAGCCATCCTTATTCCACCAATACAATTAATCTTTATTCAACCAAGACAAACAATCCTTATTCCACTAATACAAGCCATCTTTATTCTACCAATACAAGCAATCTTTATTCCACCAATACAAGCAATCTTTATTCCACCAATACAAGCAATCTTTATTCCACCAATACAAGCAATCTTTATTCCACCAATACAAGCAATCTTTATTCCACCAATACAAGCAATCTATATTCCACCAATACAAGCAATCTTTATTCCACCAATACAAGGAATCTTTACTCCACCAATACAAGCAATCTATATTCCACCAATACAAGCAATCTATACTCCACCAATACAATCAATCTATATTCCACCAATACAAGCAATCTTTATCACACAAATACAAGGAATCTCTACTCTACCAATACAAGCAATCCTTATTCCAGCAATAAAACCAATCTTTATTACACAAATACAAGGAATCTTTACTCGACCAATACAAGCAATCTTTATTCCACCAATACAACCAATCTTTATTCCACAAATACAAGGAATCTTTACTCCACCAGTACAAGCAATCTATATTCCACCAATACAAGCAATCTATATTCCACCAATACAAGCAATCTTTATTCCACCAATACAATCAATCTATATTCCACCAATACAACCAATCTTTACTCCACCAATACAACCAATCTTTATTCCACAAATACAAGGAATCTTTAATCCACCAATACAAGCAATCTTTATTCCACCAATACAAGCAATCTTTACTCCACCAATACAAGCAATCTATATTCCACCAATACAAGCAATCTATATTCCACCAATACAAGCAATCTATATTCCACCAATACAATCAATCTATATTCCACCAATACAAGCAATCTTTATTCCTCTAATACAAGCAATCTTTACTCCACCAATACAATCAATCTATATTCCACCAATACAAGCAATCTTTACTCCACCAATACAATCAATCTATATTCCACCAATACAACCAATCTTTATTCCACCAATACAAGCAATCTATATTCCACCAATACAAGGAATCTTTATTCCACCAATACAAGGAATCTTTACTCCACCAATACAAGCAATCTTTATTCCACCAATACAAGCAATCTATATTCCACCAATACAAGCAATCTATATTCCACCAATACAAGCAATCTATATTCCACCAATACAAGCAATCTTTATTCCACCAATACAAGCAATCTATATTCCACCAATACAAGCAATCTTTATTCCACCAATACAAGCAATCTTTATTCCACCAATACAAGCAATCTTTATTCCACCAATACAAGCAATCTTTACTCCACCAATACAAGCAATCTATATTCCACCAATACAAGCAATCTTTATTCCACCAATACAAGCAATCTATATTCCACCAATACAACCAATCTATATTCCACCAATACAACCAATCTTTATTCCACAAATACAAGGAATCTTTACTCCACCAATACAACCAATCTATATTCCACCAATACAACCAATCTTTATTCCACAAATACAAGGAATCTTTAATCCACCAATACAAGCAATCTTTATTCCACCAATACAAGCAATCTTTACTCCACCAATACAATCAATCTATATTCCACCAATACAAGCAATCTATACTCCACCAATACAATCAATCTATATTCCACCAATACAACCAATCTTTACTCCACCAATACAAGCAATCTATATTCCACCAATACAAGCAATCTTTATTCCACCAATACAAGCAATCTATATTCCACCAATACAAGCAATCTTTATTCCACCAATACAAGCAATCTTTATTCCACCAATACAAGCAATCTTTATTCCACCAATACAAGCAATCTTTATTCCACCAATACAAGCAATCTATATTCCACCAATACAAGCAATCTTTATTCCACCAATACAAGCAATCTATATTCCACCAATACAAGCAATCTTTATTCCACCAATACAAGCAATCTTTACTCCACCAATACAAGCAATCTATATTCCACCAATACAAGCAATCTATATTCCACCAATACAAGCAATCTTTATTCCACCAATACAAGCAATCTATATTCCACCAATACAACCAATCTTTATTCTTTTGAATAGACTATCTAAGAAAACATATCTTTATTCGTTATTTGTAAATAAGAAATAAAGATAAAGTTTAAAAACATTCTTTTAAGGAAGACATATATAAAAAATTTCGTTATTTCGTATCTTAAGATATTATCATGTTGTTTCACTCCCTGCACCTTCCTGAACCAATTATTTAGATAATCTTAGATTTTTCAGTAGTAAGGACAAATACAACAAATTTTATTAAGAAATATTGATTCAGAATTTTTGGAAATCATTTTCACAATCTTTCAAAGTATTTGGATTTATTCTATTTTGAATTAGAAAAAAAGAACAAGTAGCAATAGAACCTCAATTTGTTTTGTTATTCAATCTATCATATAACAAATTATTAATTATTTGGTTTATATAATTATCAACTATTCATTATTCAAGTTGTGACCTTCTGTTTATTTTCACATACTCAAGAATCATTTTGAATTAATAATATTCATGATTTTCCACTTTTGTCTATTTATAACTCTATAACTGTGATCCTCGTTAATTTGTCTCCCCTAAAACGTTAAAAAAAGTCTAGATTTAAATGAATTGTTCGATAATCGGGCAATTTTTTCACTTGAGATCTGTTTTGACCGTTAAAAAGGAATTAAAAATAACACATTTTTTAAAAGAGCAAAGAGTTTGTGCAAAACAGATACAATTCTTATCATCTACATAAGATAAAAAAAAAAAAAAAAAAAAAAAAAAAAAAATAATATATTAAAAGCCAATGAACTGTTGATGGGATTCTGAAAACAGTCGTATCCATTCATTTTTATCTTAATTCTGTGCGGGCATGAATATTTAAAGAAATTTTACAGGAATTTCTATTTTTGTCGTACAGTAGTGACTACACTTTAAACGTCGGTCGCGGGCCAAGTTATTGAATATAAAAAGAGACACACATCAAATGAGAAAATAATGTTAAGGTTTGACTAGCCAACGTGACTTCTTAAACGAAAAATATGATATGTGTAAAAAATACTGATATCAGAATGATAATATTCATTATATCAGTCATTGCTCAGAATAAAACGCTTGATCTATTTATAAAATAAATAACAAATATAAAAATGCCTTAATTTTTATTATATAACTCTATTGATAAATAGACTCATCGAAGTTTTTCTTTAGCGCTACTCTGAGCTGAAATAGATACACTGAAAATTGGTGACTATTGTACAGTGTTTATCATGCAGATTGCAAAGAACCTTTGTTCGTCCTTATGACGTTCTCCCCCGTCAAGTTTCCTAGGTAAAAGATTCAGGATACACGAGAACAGTGTCGAAGGTTTTAGGAAGAACTCCTAGGTTTTATTTTTTTTTGTTTTTAAATAACTATAGCTTTCCGGGGATTTTTTAATAGGTTTTGGACAGTGACACGATTAATGCTGAGCTATATACATTTTTAATTAGTAATTAATCAGTTTATACGAGCTAATTTTGGTTTTTGAGTACGGCCTCGGCAGTTCTCCATTCTCCCAAGAGAAACCTGCTAACACGCATTTACTGAATGAAAAAAAAAAACTTCAATGCGAAACACCTTACCTTAAGAGATCAACCCGAGTTGGCTATATAAGTATTTATTAAAATCTTTTTTAATCCTTCTTAAATTAATTATTTTAAACTCCAGCTAAAATGTTTTACTGTATGTGTGTGTGTGTGTGTGTGTGTGTGTGTGTGTGCGCGCGCGCTCGCGCGTGTGCTTGTATGTCTGATAGAGAGTGAGAGCAAATGATTGTAAATATTTTAGATATTAGAAAACTTAATCTGTTCATTTTAGCAGATTTCCTTTAAGGGAAATCAGCTATTGAGGTCGTACTCATGGCGCGAGTTTCGAAAAATTTCTTCAAATGTCCATCGATCCTACCCAGGAGATGACGAAAATGAGGTCCGTTCAAAATTATATATATATATATATATATATATATATATATTTGTCTGTTAACGCTCTAGCGGTCGCAATTTTTGTTTGATCGTTACCAAACTCGGAATTTAATCGTTTTATGTAAAAAGAAAGATCAAGTTCGTTAATGGCTGAACTCGGACCAGTGGGAGGGGGGTTTAGAGGGGGGATTTTTCAAATTTCAAAATATCTCTCTTATTATGCGTCGGATCGAAAAATTGTATAATATCAATCTTATTGCAAATTAAATTTACTATAAATATTGTTCTATACATTTTTTCTTTATCTTGAATATTAATCGAGATATTTGCATTTGTATTCTGCGTGTGGTCGCCAGTAGGCTATGTTCGGACTTTCCGCCGAGAGCTCTGGCGGCCGTTTCCATAACTATTCGTCCCTCGTGAATAGGTTTAGAGGTTAGGGTAACTGTTTTTTGGGGTTAGAAACTACTGGGTTATTCCGCCCTAAATAATGTTTTAGGTTTAGAGGTTTCTTACTACTACAGTTGTTATTAGGCAGATTTATCTATTGCAAAACTTCACGTGTGAAATCTGCTTAGTTTAAGCAGCCCCTGCGTGACGGACGTTGTATATACAGTAGAGCGCCGTTTATCCGAACGTCAATTATCCGAAACGTCAATTATCCGAACGCGCTTTGGAAAGTTTTTTTTTAACTACATATTTCAATTTGCATGCTGTATTATATACAGAATGAAGAAGTTGAAAATTTCAAGAATATGTATTCTTTGAAGCAATGCCCTGTTTAGAGCGTGAATAACTTTTTAGCAGAACGGAAAAGCCTGGGTTCCCTCCTTTTGTGTTCGCGGGACTGACTGAGCCCTACCGTTCGGGGAATCAGAGCTTCTTTCTGTTTCCCTGAAATGGAAGTCTACTCCGCGGCTGGAAACGCGGGATGTCAGCCCTTCCGCCTCTCCCACTCTTTTTGCAGGTTAGTTTTAGACAACAGTTCTTGCGCGTCGGAATTATGTATTTTAATACGTAATATGTAATTGTAATGATGAATACAAAGTGTTTTATACAATTATCCTATTTTCTTAAAAAAACTAGTTATCCGAACAAATCGATTATCCGAACGTGCGCGATCACAATTAGTTCGGATAAACGACGCTCTACTGTATATATTTGTCTGTTAACGCTCTAGTGGTCGCAATTTTTGTTTGATCGTTACGAAACTCGATATTTAACCGTTTAATGTAAAAAGTCCGTCACGCAGGGGCTGCGTAAACTAAGCAGATTTCCCACGTGAAGCTATACAATATAGAAATCTTTATACGAGAGCCGTCTCTATACGTTCGTTATCGGCCCACATTTAATAAAAATACAAATATCTCGGTTAATATTCAAGATAGAGAATACATGTATAGAACAATATTTATAGTAATTTTAATTTGCAATAAGATTGGTTCTATACAATTTTTTGATCCGACGTATGGTAACGGAGATATTTTGAATTTTCAAAAAACCTCCCCTCTAAACCCCCCCTCCCCCTGGTCCGATTTCAGCTGTTAACGAACTTGATCTTGATGAGGTCCGTTCAAAACTGTATATGTATATATATATATATATATATATATATATATATATATTCGTCTGTTACCGCTCTAGGGGTCGCAATTTTTGTTTGATCGGTACCAAACTCGATATTTACTCGTTTTATGTAAAAAGAAAGATCAAGTTCGTTAACGGCTGAAATCGGAAAAGTGGGAGAGGGGGGGGGTTTAAAAGGGAGGATTTTCGAAAAATCTCTGTTACTATACGTCGGATCGAAAAATTGTACAGAGTCAATCTTATTGAAACTTAAATTTACTATAAATATTGTTATATACATTTATTCTCTATCTTGAATATTAACCGAGATATTTGCATTTCTATTAAATCTGGGCGGCTAACGGACGGGTGACTTTCCCGCCAAAAGCTAGTTCGGCCGTTTCCTTAACTGCTCGACTCTCGTGAAATTTCTCTATAGTAAAATTTCACGTGGGAAATCGGCTTAGTTTACGCAGCCCCTGCGTGACGGACTTTCGTTATTTTGTTGCGTTCTGTTATTTAATTGCGTTTTGTTATTTGTTTGCATTCTTAGTTTGTTTTGTTCTAATTGTATTGTTTAATTTTTTCTTGTTACTGTTTTCATGTTTGTATTTTGTTTATATACATTGTTTTTTTTCGATGAGCAATATCGCCTCGCTGCGAACGCTCCAAAATAGAATAAATATATAAGTATAGGACATTCTCTACTGGCACATTCAGATGATATCTAATCTAAAAAGAAATTATAAATGTACTTGTATTCATTGCAATATAATGTTAGCAATTAAAAAATATTCTGGCTTCCTGTGGTCGATGATAACAAATAAACTTATGATGTATGATGTTCCATGCCTTATCAACAGAAGGGACCCAATATGTCTAACTGCAGATTCACTATAGTTACTAAGGTTGTACGTGTATATTCTGCACGTATACTTGGATGCGTGTGTGGACTACCGCTCTGGAGGTAGAATTAATAGCATAATTCCCCAAATGTCAGTTGAATATTATATACTCTAGCGTCGCAATTATGGTTTGTTCGGTACAAAACTCCATATTTTATGGAAAAGTAAAGATCAAATTCTTTTACTGCTGAAATCGGGCCAGTGGAAGGGGGAATTTGAATAATTCAATTGAAGAGGCAAATTTCTCTGTTAATATTCAAGATACAGAAAAAATGTACAGAAAATCATTTATCAAAAATAAAATATGCAAAACAAGACGGGTTATATCCAATTTCTGAAATCGGGTGGAGGAAAGGTGTTTTAGAGGGAAGAAGTTACGAATATTTAAAAGTCCGTCACGCAGGGGCTGCGTGAACTAAGCAGATTCCCCACGTGAAGTTACACAATAGAGAAATCTCCATACGAGAGCCGAACTGTTACGGCAAAGGGCCGAACTAGCTTTTGGCGGGATACTCTGTCTCCGTTATCGGGCCAAATTTAATAAAAATGCAAATATCTTGGTTAATATTCAAGATAGAGAATAGGTATATAGAACAATATTTATTGTAAATTTAATTTGGAATAAGATTGGTTCTATACACATTTATGATCCAACGTATGGTAACGGAGGTATTTCGAATTTTCGAAAATCCCCCCTCTAACCACCTCCCCCTCCCACTGTTCCGATTTGAGCCATTAACAAACTTGATCTGTCTTTTTGCATAAAACGTTTAAATATCGAGTTTGGTAACGATCAAACAAAAATTGCGACCGATAGAACGTTAACAAACAAATATATATCTATATATATATAAAATTGTAACCTCTGTCTGTACATTGATTTTTTTCACGAAATTTCACGATAACTTTTCGTTTCACATGTCATAGACACCATAACTGCATTTTGTTTCTTTCGTGTATGTTTGTTTGTTTGTTTGTTTGTTACCTTTTCACGCAAAAACGGCTGAACCGAATTTTATGAAACATGGTATGTATATTACTACTAACCCAACTTAGACTTTAGGCTACATTAATATCCTCTGAGACGAACAGGAGTGGGGGTTATAAGGGAAGCCTGAAATTAAAAATAGCGATATTTCGTTTCCTGTTGGTTTTTCAGCAAATATAAACATAACAAAAGTTGTTTATTTTGTTATTTAAAATAACTTTTGTTATATACACATTTTTCGTATACTGAATTATAAACGAGATATACGCTAAAACCTATAGCGGAAGTTAACAATTTTATTTGGGACAAAAGAGCCAACCGAAATAAATAAAACTCGGTACGTGTATTAGCACTAACGCCTTCCTTATAATAAGCCATACTAAGATTTCTAGGGACGGGCAGGAGTGGGGGTTATAAGGGAGGCCTGAAATTAAATATAGTGATATTTCGTTTCCTATTGGGGTTTCGGCAAATATGCACATAACAAAAGTTGTTTATTTTGTTATAAACAAAAGAGCCAATCAAAATAAATAAAACTCGGTACGTGTATTAGCACTAACGCCTTCCTTATAATAAGCCATACTAAGATTTCTAGGGACGGGCAGGAGTGGGGGTTATAAGGGAGGCCTGAAATTAAATATAGTGATATTTCTTTTCCTATTGGGGTTTCGGAAAATATGCACATAACAAAAGTTGTTTATTTTGTTATTTAGAGAAACTTTTGTTATATACACTATCGTCGTATACCGAAGTATAAAGGGCGTTATACGCTAAAAATTATAGCGGGAGTCAAAATTTTCTTTGGCACAAAAGAATCAACCGAACTAAATAAAACTCGGTACGTGTATTAGGACTAATGCCTTCATTATAACAAGCCATACCAACATTTCTAGGGACGGGCAGGAGTGGGGGTTGTAAGGGAGGTCTGAAATAAAAGCGGTATTTCGTTTTCTATTGGGTTTTCTGCAAATAAGCACATGCCAAAAGTTGTTTATTTTGTTATTTAGAGAAATTTTCTCAACAATTCTTTTTAATATGAACTATGAGGTACCTCACCGGGAAAAAAAAATTCAAATGTATGTTAATATTTTGTTCTTAATAATTCAAATCTATGCATAATGCACAGGAAACGGGAATTATGACAATATGGAGGACAGTGAAGACTTACATAAAAAAATAATTTGATTATTAACAAATCCACAGAAACGACGGGTATTAACCCTAAACACTGGGACGGGTAAATGTCAAAATATTATGCAAAGTAAAGCCTTGCCAAAAAAATGCCATCACCATTCAGGGTCAAATTAATTCCCGAGCGAAGCCGGGTATCTGAGCTAGTATATATATATATATATATATATATATATATATAATTTTGAACGGACCTCATTTTAATCATCTCCGGGGTAGGATCGATGGACATTTGAAGAATTTTTTCGAAAATCGCGTCATGACTACGACCTCAACAGCTGATTTCCCTTAAGGGAATTCTGCTAAAAAATCTCTCCATTATTATGAATAGGATTGAAAAATTGCTGCTGCCTTCTACTCATTGCCTTTTTCGACAGAAATAGGGAATATGGTGTGAGTTGAGATCAAAAAAGTATTATACCAGGAAGTGGGGAAAGCTGCATATTTAATGCATCATTGTAGGACGTCTTAGCAGATTTACCTTAAAGGAAATCAACTATTGAAGTAGACTCATGTGGCGATTTTTCGAAAAATTTACTCAAATGTCAATCGATCCTACCTTGGAGTTGACGGAAATGAGGTGCGTTAAAAAATTAATATATATATATATATATATATATATATATATATATATATATATATATATATGTATATATATATATATATGCCCGTTATCACTCCAGCTGTCGATTTTTGTTTGATTGTCACTAAGCTAGATATTTAAACGTTTTTCGTAAAAATGAAGATAGTTCGTTAACAGATGAAATCGGACCGGGGTGGTTTAGAGGGGAATTTGGAAAATTTAAAATATCTCCTTTATTATACATTGTTTTGAAAAAATTGTATAGAACCAATATAATTGCAAATTTGATGTTCTATAATGTTGTTATGTCACTACCTGGATTATTAACCGAGATATTTCCATTTTTTTTATTTCAGATTTTTAATCAGTATGCCACTACCCTATTCTTGTCATATTAACAATAAGCCAATTAAGTCATGAAGCACTTTATTCGAAGCTTAAATGCCAAATATTGTTATCATTGAACTTTTTGAGATAAATGCAAAAACGTGGAGCACGTCGGAAATCGGCTTAGTTAACGCGGATTTTTCGTCATCTGCTAGGTAGGATCGATGGACATTTGAATAAATTTCCCCTAAAAGTAAAATCCGCTAATAAAAAGTCTTCTTGGTCGAGTGTATACTCCTCTGAGAGGGAGGAGACCGACAGGCACCGCCAGGCACGCACTTGTCGATAGTAGTATGGCTCTTCTTCAACTGTATCTGCCTCTGTCCTCAGCCAGAATTAGGCTCTGGCACGAAACACGGCTCTGTCCGATCTAGTCCGTATCTTCTCGCTCACTAATAATCCCTCTTCGTGCACGCATCAATTCTTTATCTCCGTCGTGTATATATGGGCTGTTGCACGAAGTTATGTGCCGCCCCTATAGTCATAACTAGGCTTGGCTGGTCGTCAGTCTGTTCCTCACCTTAGTTACCGCCATTGTTAAAAAAGTCCGTCACGCAGGGGCTGCGTAAACTAAGCAGATTTCCCTTGTGAAGTTTTACAATAGAGAAATTTCAGAATAGAGAGCTGTACAGTTACGCGAACGACCCGAACTAGCTCTTGACGGAAACTCACGACTAGACCCTAAGTTAGCCGATCTCGTCTCAGAAGCTGAAAACAGAAAAATGCAAATATCTCGGTTAATATTCAAGATAGAGAATAAATGTATATAACACTATTTATAGTAAATATAATTTGCAATAAGATTGATTATATATAATATTTCGATCCGACTTATAGTAACGGAGATATTTTGAATTTTCGAAAATCCTCCCCTTTAAACCCCCCCCCTCCCACTGGTCCGATTTCAGCCATTAACGAACTTGATCTGTCTTTTTACATAAAAGGTTTAAATATCGAGTTTGGTAACGATCAAACGAAAATTACGACCGCTAGAGCGTTAACAGACAAATATATATAACTATACTGCTCAAAAATGAATAGGGATATTGGTTGTTTTTAGCAGATTTACCTGAAGGGAAATCAGCTATTGAGGTCGTACTCATGACGCGAGTTTCGAAAAATTTCTTCAAATGTCCATCGATCCTACCCAGGAGATGACGAAAATGAGGTCCGTTCAAAATTATATATATATATCTATATATATATATATATATATATCTATATATATATATATAGATATATATATTTGTCTGTTAACGCTCTAGCGGTCGCAATTTTTGTTTGATCGTTACCAAACTCGGAATTTAATCGTTTTATGTAAAAAGGAAGATCAAGTTCGTTAATGGCTGAAATCGGACCAGTGGGAGGGGGGGTTTAGAGGGGGGGATTTTCGAAAATTCGAAATATCTCCGTTACCATACGTCGGATCAAAACATTGTATAGAACCAATCTTATTGCAAATTAAATTTACTATAAATATTGTTCTATACATTTATTCGGTATCTTTAATATTAACCGAGATATTTGGATTTGTATTGTGAGTATGGTCGGCTATGTTCGGGAGTTTTCGCCGAGCGCACTAGCGCTAGTGTGGCAGTTTCACTAACTATTCGTCCTCGTGAGAATAGGTTATTACTAGGCAGATTTCTCTATTGTAAAACTTCACGTGGGAAATCTGCTTAGTTTATGCAGCCCCTGCGTGACGGACTTTTTTTTCTTAGCCTTTTAATTTTAATTAAATCGATCTTAATTAAGTTCTTTTTTATGGGGAAAAACAATAATTTCTAATAAATATTAATGATATTTATAATAATAAAAAAAAAAGTCCGTCACGCAGGGGCTGCGTAAACTAAGCAGATTTCCCACGTGGTTTTGCAATTGAGAAATCTGCCTAATAACAACTGCAATAGTAAGAAACCTCTAAACCTAAAACATTATTTAGGGCGTAATAACCCAGTAGTTTCTAGCCCCAAAAAACAGTTAACCTAACCTCTAAACCTATTCACGAGGGACGAATAGTTATGGAAACGGCCACCAGAGCTCTCGGCGAGCCTACTGGCGACCACACGCAGAATACAAATGCAAATATCTCGGTTAATATTCAAGATAGAGAATAAATGTATAGAACAATATTTATAGTAAATTGAATTTGCAATAAGATTCCATAAGATTGAATCTATATAATGTTTCGATCCGACGCATAATAACGGAGATATTTCGACTTTTCAAAAATCCTTCCCTCTAAACCCCCCCTCCCACTGGTCCGATTTCAGCCATTAACAAACTTGATCTTTATTTGTGCATAAAACGTTTAAATATCGAGTTTAGTAACGATCAAACGAAATTGCGGCCGCTAGAGCGGTAACAGAGAAATATATATATATATATATATATATATATATATATATATATATATATATATATATATATAATTTTGAACGGACCTCATTTTCGTCATCTCCTGGGTAAGATCGATGGACATTTGAAGAAATTTTTCGAAAATCGCGTCATGAGTACGACCTCAATAGCTGATTTCCCTTCAGGGAAATCTGCTAAAATTAGAATAGCTTGCTTAATACTTGAGTTACAAAAAAATCTGTTATGTAACATTTTACGATCTAACTCATAAATACGGAGATATTTTGAATCTTCGAATCCCCTTCCCACTCTAAACCTCCGCTATTCCAAATCTGACTTCAGCCAATAAACAAATATGATCTTTAGTGTTGGCTGAAACAGTTAAATATCGTGTATGATTTACATCAAACATCATCGAAACGTCGTCAAACAACGTATTTGCATGCATCTCACACAGTAAACGTTTAATGAAAACAACAATTTGTATTTAATTGTTATTTATTAACGTCCACTTTTTGTAAAGTTATACAATAGAGAAATCTCCATTCGAGTGCCGAACAGTTACGGAAACGGCCGAACTAGCTTTCGGGAGACCTAATAGGAGCGACCATAGCTCGTCTGTTACCTAATAAAAATGCAAATATCTCGGTTAATATTCAAGATAGAGAATAAATGTATACAACAATATTTATAGTAAATTTGATTTGCTTATTAACTCATCAAACGATAACCTGAGATGTCTGCAGAAAAACTTGATTGTGTGTTATGCTCAATGTGAATTGAAAGCTATTGTAATTGTCAAGTTCAAAGTATCTTACATAAAAAACGAAAGCCTTCAATTATATTGTGAAGTTTCTCAAGAAGAAATAAAGAATGAGAGGAATGGGAAGTAAGAGAGAGGTGGTTCGCGTGATATACCCGTACTTTGTTTGACCCACTTCGTAAATCTACGGAGTAAAAATAAAACTATCCCGGGTTACGTTGTTTAAAATGGACAATTATAAATAAAAATGACGGCCATGAAAATAAAGACTCCATTTATAATTAAAGTCCGTCACGCAGGGGCTGCGTAAACTAAGCAGATTTCCCACGTGAAGTTATACAATAGAGAAATCTCCATACGAGAGCCGAACAGTTAAGGCAAAGGGCTGAAATAACTTTTGGCGGGAAGCTCAGTCTCCGTTATCGGTCCACAATAATAAAAATGCAAATATCTTCGTTAATGTTCAAGATAGAGAATAAGTGTACAGAACAATATTTATAGTAACTTTAATTTGCAATAAGATTGGTTCTATACACATTTCTGATCCAACGTATGGTAACGGAGATATTTCGAATTTTCGAAAATCCCCCCTTTAATCCCCCCCTCCAGCTGGTCCGATTTTACCCATTAACGAACTTGATCTGTCCTTTTGCATAAAACGTTTAAATATCTAGATTGGTAACGACGACATTTGCAGACATTTTTCGAAAATCGCGTCATGAGTACGTCCTCAATAGTTGATTTCCTTCAGGGGAAATCTGCTAATATATCCAAAATATTGAGATTATTGTATTGTACCATCCGAATGTACTTTGAACCTTCTTTCATAGCGGCTGATGTCTCCAATGATGACATTAAAACTAATTAGCCTAATTCGAACGACGGCTTATCAAATTGTTATCACTCATTTTAGCAGATTTCCCGTACACAACCCTGGAACCAACTACTAATTATGAACTATTTCTTCAGAAGTCCGTCATCAAAAAGTTACCAAAGTCACGTTCATTCGAATTAATATATTTCATATTTTTTGAAAATGTAGTCATCCTGGGTCAATGAACAAAAAATTATTTTTTCATTATACTGCGTCAAAAAACATGTGTTTTTAATACTAGGTTTGAGTCCGTAAAATAGCTCTTTTCGGGACTAGTACTGAAAAATCTTTTCGGTGCGTTAACCTTACCTGTTACTAATAAACATGTGTTTGAAGGAGGTTATATTCATTCTAATATTTGTTTCATTCTAATAATCAAAAGTTAACTGTATTCCAAAAGGCAATGCGAAACAAAGGTTTAACATAAATAATAATCAAAATTGTACTATAAATATTAATGTAAATCTGTAATGTTTCTTCTATTATGGGTTAATAAACAGATGTTTTTTCCAAATATTTAATGTGTCAATTTAATTTCTTATATAAGTACTTGTTCATTATACTGCGTCAAAAAACATGTGTTTTAAATACTAGGTTTGAGTCCGTAAAATAGCTCTTTTCGGGACTAGTACTGAAAAACCTTACCTGTTACTAATAAACATGTGTTTGAAGGAGGTTATATTCATTCTAATATTTGCTTACTTATAATAAGTAGTGTGTTTAAAGTGCCAGGCAACATGGATATACCAGAAGATGTTTTAGAAGAAGTTTTAGAAGTTAAGTGTATTCCAAAAGGCAATGCCAAACAAAGGTTTTAACATAAATAATAATCAAAATTGTACTATAGATATTAATGTAAATCTGTAATGTTTCTTCTATTATGGGTTAATAAACAGATGTTTTTTCCAAATAAAATAATGTGTCAATTTAATTTCTTATATAAGTACTTTTCTTCTATTATAGGTTAATAAACAGATGTTTTATTTCAAATAAAATAATGTGTCACTTTAATTTCTTATATTGTATCTTTAAGTTATTAATGAAATATAAAAGGGTTTTAATGCACTCAAGTATGAGCAGTATAATGAAAAGTATTGTTCATAACACGTACCAAAAGTGTCCTTTCGGTACTCGGTCCAATTTCCAAAGCTAGACCTCGCACCGAAAAGACCCACTTTTGGTACTAGTGGTGAAAATAACTATTTCCCTTAAAACATCTGTTGTATTTAAATCGCCCAACGCGTTTCAAGTTGTGTAGCTCCTTATCAAGAGGTTCATTTCTATTTGCAGATTTCCCTCAAGGGAAATCAGCTCTTGAGGTCGTACTGGTGACACGATTTTTGAAACATTTCCCCAAATGTCCATCGATCCTACGCAGGAGATAATGAAAATGAGGTCCGTTCAAAACTGAATATATATACTAGCTAAGGTACCCGGCTTCGCTCGGGAAATCATTAGAGGATGAATGATGAATAGAATTTTTTTTGGCAAGGCTTCAATGTGTACAACCACACCTCCCGTCTGGGCGTATTGTTTTCCCGTAAGGGTCAGGTAGGGGACATACAGAGTAGAAATATTAGTTTTGAAGTATGAATGGAAATATGTTCCTAATCAACCCCTTATCATTGTTACATACACCGTGAACAATACAAATCATAATAATGTGTAGTATTTATTATAATATCTTCTATAACATACATATTTCCTGTCAAAAACCAATCTGAGTGCACATTGTTTGAACTTAGTTATATACACAACACTATATAGGTTATATTAAATATGATTAGATGGCAATTCCATTAATTCCAACATTTCTGTGGAAATAAATGACCACTATTAACTGTGTTAGCCCCCCAATAACTTCCGCTCCCTGAACATTGCTTTTCTTAAATTATTTATTCAAAACATTAAAAAATTCGAATTTTCTAATAATGTGTCTGTTAATGCTCTAGTGGTCGCAATTATAGTTTGATCGTTACCAAACACGTTTTACGTTAAAGTAAAAAAAAAAAAAAAAATATCGATTTCGTTAATAGTTGAAATCGGACCTGAGGGGGGGGGGCTCTATATCCGGGGGATTTCTAAAAATTTAAATATTTCCGTAACTATAATCGGGTAGAAAAACTGTAAATAACCGATCTTTTTCCAAATTAAATTACTATTAAATTTTGTTATATTTCTTTATTCATATAATAATCGCATTTCGCAACAGGGGCGATTTAGCGACGAATCAGTTATTTAATATACAGCATAATAATTAACATATAACATATTTAACATATAACCTATTTAACATATAACCTATAACATATTTAACATATAACCTATAACATATTTAACATATAACCTATAACATATTTAACATATAACCTATAACATATTTAACATATAACCTATAACATATTTAACATATAACCTATAACATATTTAACATATAACCTATAACATATTTAACATATAACCTATTTAACATATAACCTATTTAACATATAACCTATAACATATTTAACATATAACCTATAACATATTTAACATATAACCTATAACATATTTAACATATAACCTATAACATATATTATAACATATTTAATAACCTATAACATATTTAACATATAACATATAACATATAACCTACAACATATTTAACATATAACCTATAACATATTTAACATATAACATAATCAACATATAACCTATAACATATAACCTACAACATATTTTCAGTATTGCCCTACATTATAATTTTTTGAAAATGTTGTTTTGTTTCAAGTATTGTAATACGCGGTCTATGTACGGGCTACAGTCATGTAGTAATTCATTCATTGTTACATGCATTCTTTTTCTATCTCAAATATTAACCGATTTGCAATTTCTAATTTTCAGTGAATAAAACCACCCTTCTTTTTGATCGTACGTTATGAATAAGCCAACATATCATAAACCGTCGTATTTAAACCGAAATACGACGATTTTTCTGTTTAAAAAATCGTTTCTAACTCAAATACATGCAAATATGTTGTGATATATATATATATATATATATATATATATATATATATATATGTTTGTTAACGCTCTAGTGGTCGCAATTTTTTTTAATCTTTACCCAACTCGATATTTACGTAACACTAAAGCTGGCTGAAGTACAACAGATGGCCGAGGGGGTGGGGGGGGAGGGAGGTTAGAGAGTAATTCTTAATATCTCCGTTATTATGCGTCGGATCGAAATGTTGTATAGAATAAATCGTATTGCACAAGTAATTTCCTGTAAATGTTGCCATGTACCTCTTTTCACCATCTTGATTATTAACGATGATATTTGCATTTTTTTAGTTTCGGCCATCAGTAAACCAAGCCTCCTATTCTTATCAAATGAACAGCAATCAGTTATATTATAGATCACATCATTTAAAGCCTTCCGAATATTGTTCTCATTGAACCTTTTACGTTTTGAGGTAAATACAAATAAGTGGCGCCCGTGAGACATCTGCATAGGTAGCGCAGTCCCTCTGTGACGGACTGTCTATTAGCAGATTTCCCTTAAGGGAAATCAGCTATTGAGGTCGTACTCATGATGCGAGTTTCGAAAAATTTCCTCAAATGTCCATCGTTCCTACCCAGGAGATGACGAAAATGAGGTCCGTTCAAAAATATATATATATATATATATATATATATATATATATATATATATATATATATATATATTCTTCTTAATATATATAAATCTCCTGTCACGATGTTTGTCCGCGATGGACTCCTAAACTACTTAACCGATTTTAAATTAAATTGGCACACCGTGAGCAGTCTGGTCCAACTTGAGAGATAGGATAGCTTAGATCTTTAATTATAGTTGCAATTTTATTTTATTGCAAATTATTTGTCTATAATTAATTGACAGTCACAATTATCTGTTAACTCCAAAAGATTCTCACAGATGTCGATACTTTTTCGACTGGATTGAGTAAGTAATCAATAAATGCACTGCTATGGTAAACCGACAAAACGTGTCATATAAGCTACAATTCAATAGCATGATTACCCACGTGTTATTGAGGCTAAAGTATAAATTAAATTTATTTTTTAGTAAACCGAAATACCGTTGAAATTCAATCATTTCTACTTTTTAAATTTTTGGTGTTAGCATAGCCAACCACGTGTTACTTAGACAGAAGTTTGTAAATCAAATTCAAATTATAGTGACGATAATAATGCATCAAACTGCCAGACAATTTTTGCACTGTTCTTCAAGATAAAAAAGAATTGATTCAGAGTATATTTCCGGATATACAGAATAATTACTTGAATAATAACTGGCTCAGTCATCGGGCGATTTTGGCAGCCAAAAATGTTGATGTTGACGAAATTAACTTCCAGATACAACAGTTGTTACCAGGCGATCTGATGTCTTTTAAATCAATCGATACTGTTGTTGATGAAAATGAAAGTGTAAATTTTCCAACTGAATTTTTGAATTCATTAGATATACATGGAATGCCACCCCACAATATTTGATTAAAGATTGGTTCCCCGATTATTCTCCTACGTAATTTGAATCCACCTCAGTTATGCAACGGTACACGTTTGATCATCAAAAAGATAACCGGAAACATTCTTCAAGCAACCATTTTAACTGGGAAGTTTAAAGGAAAAGTGGTCCTGTTGCCACGTATTCCAATGATACCGTCAGATTCTACCATACCTTTCAAACGGCTACAGTTTCCAATTCGTTTAGCTTTTGCCATGTCAATAAATAAGTCTCAAGGCCAAATAATGTCCATTTGTGGTTTAGGTTTGAAAATCCGTGTTTTTCTCATGTTGCATGTTCACATGTTGGGAAACTGTCGAATCTATTTGTGTTAGCTAAAGACAGGTTAACCAAAAATATTGTGCACCGATTAGTGCTAAATTAAATTGAAATTGAAAGTATTTATAATTTAAATTAATAAAATATTACTGTTTAAAGATTTAAGACTATCTGCCTTACCTACCTCATTCATAAGTTTAAATGTCATATGTTATTCACTAACAACTTTGTAATATGCTCATTCGTTACCGTGTTCAACGTCCTTTCCCTTCAAATCCTAATCCCATTGAATTTGTGTACCAACTTCAACATTTCCGTCTTGGTTCGTAAATAATTTTCATTGACTAAAGGGTTGTAGTCGTAGAAACTCTGTCATGGAGGTCACCATATTTCTTTACAAATACCATCTATGTAAAAAAAGCTTGGTGGACCCCGTGACTGATGTTCTCCTACCGTTCCTCTTAAAATTGTATTACTACAATGTATTATAACAATAACTTTACAGCAACGCGTGGCCGGGTCTGCTAGTATATATATATATATATATATATATATATATGTATTTGTTTGTTAACGCACTAGCGGTAGCAATTTTTTTTTATCTTTACCAAACTCGATATTTAATCGGTTTATGTAAAAAGAAAGATCAAGTTCATTAATGGCTGAAATCGGACCAGTGGGACGGGAGGGGGTTTAGAGGGGGGATTTTTGAAAATTCCAAATATCTCCGTTATTATGCGTCGGATCAAAAAATTGTAAAGAATCAATCTTGTTGCAAATTAAATTTACTATAAATATTGTTCTATACATTTATTCTGTATCTTGAATATTAACCGAGATATTTGCATTTGTATTCTGCGTGTGGTCACCAGTAGGCTGTTCGGACTTTCCGCCGAAAGCTCTGGCGGCCGTTTCTATTACTATTCGTCCCTCGTGAATATGTTTAGAGGTTAGGTTAACTGTTTTTTGGGGCTAGAAACCTACTGGGTTATTACGCCCTAAATAATGTTTTAGGTTTAGAGGTTTCTTGCTACTACAGTTGTTATTAGGCAGATTTCTCTATTGTAAAACTTCTCGTGGGAAATCTGCTTAGTTTACGCAGCACCTGCGTGACGGACTTTTTTTTAATATGCTTACAGTATCGTCATATTCAGTTATTGGAATTTGCAGCAACTGTTTAAATTGAACCACAGATATGCTAAAAAAAAAACGGTTTAGATAATCTCAAATTTTCCCCGCTTATAAGCATGACTTTTTTATACAGAGTAGCGCGATAAGAGTACCTTACAGCAACGCCCTCTGCAATCCAATACTTGATTGGCAGAAATCTTGATGAAGTCATACAATTAATTGAAATGCCAGATTTATGAGTATTGAGATGGAAGGTTTTTTTTTTCTTTATTTTTTTTTATACGATTATAAATCCATTACGACATTGAAATAATAACAAATTGATAATTATTAAACGAGTTAATTAGTGGGGCGCCATTGTGGACGCCGAAATGAACCATGTCCTCTCATAATTAGCTGATAGCGACTGATTATGGACTAACTGATTAGCAGCCACTGTGTCATCACGTGCTTGACCTTTTCGTCATATCGACACAATCTGTCCTATCAGCTGATTACCAATCAGTCAACCGTCCACTTTGACAAAAACACAAATATAATTAACGTTACTGCAATTTTGGGTTAGTTCACAAGAATTCCGAGATGGCGTTGGGCTCTCACACTATTTCTGACACCTTCTTTCCTAGTTGTTCTAAATCTAAACAAATGCAAATGTCTCGATATAAAAATCAAGATACTGAAAAAAAAAGAAAAGTCCGTCACGCAGGGGCTGCGTAAACTAAGCAGAATTTCCCTCGTGAAGTTTAGTAATAGATAAATATACATACTGCTAACACATAACACCGTGAATAAATACAAACAGAAATAAGAAATGTTTCATCCAATATCAATAGCCTGCCGACAGGAAAGCGTTAGGTTAGAAATGTAAACAAACGGGTCCCCTCCTCACACCGGAAAGAAAAAACAATTACTGAAATATATCAGAAATATAACACATTTAATTTTATTGAGAACTATTTACTATATCTAGTACCGTAATTCATTACGAGGCAGAATAATTGTTATCTCAATCAATCAAAGTTTAGTCGTCCACAACATTAAGCTGGGGGGGGGGGAGTCACCAGTACATATTTGCATGTATCTCGTATAATAAAGGTCTCTTGAATACAATTTTTGGTATTTAAACTTCCAATAATGTGATTTATTATGTACCAGAGTATTGTTTACGTAACATGAGTAGAAGTGGGCGGTTTGGTGAAAACTTAAAAATGCAAATATCTCGGTTAATATTCAAGATAGAGAATAAATGTATATAAACAATATTTATAGTAAATTTAATTTGTAATAAGATTGATTCTGTATAATTTTTCGATCCGATGCATAGTAACGGAGATATTTCGAATTTTCGAAAATCCTCCCCTCTAAAACCCCCCCCCCCCCATCCCACTGGTCCGATTTCAGCCGTTAACGAACTTGATCTTACTTTTTACATAAAACGCTTAAATATGAAGTTTGGTAAGAGATTTAAACAAAAATTGCGACCGCTAGAGCGGTAACAGACAAATATATAGATAGATAGATAGATAGATAGCTATATACAGTTTTGAACGGACCTCATTTTCGTCATCTACTAAGTAGGATCGATGGACATTTGAAGAAAAATGTCGAAAATTCTGACATGAGTACAACCTCAATAGCTAATTTCCCTGGAGGGAAATTTGCTAAAAAACATGTATATCAACTATCACAGAACATTAAATTTGCAATATGTTTTGTTCTATACACTTTTTCGATCCAACATATATATAATAACGGAGATCCATCGAGTTTCCAAAATTCCCCACTCTAAACCCCCTCCCTATAGTCCGATTTTACCCATTAACGAATTTGATCTGTGTCTTCACATAACAAAACGATTGATATCAAGGTTGACAAAGATCAATCAAAAATTGGGACCGCTAGAGCGTTGAAAGACAAATATATGTACAGTTTTGAACAGACCTCATTTCCGTCATCTCGTGCGTAGGCTTAACGCACATTTCAGGAATATTATCGAAAATCGTGGCATGAGTACAACGTCGATAGCTGGTAATAAATGAGTGAAACAAGATATCCCACATTTTGACATCAATAAAAACGTTGCTATCCTCACTGCCTCTTATTTTAGACACAAAATATTTGTTCATGTTGAGGAGCCGGCAACGGGAGTTGCACACGCAAAGAAAAACTTTGTAGGACTTCAATTCCCGCCGAAGGAAATCAATCTGTCGTATATATTTCCAGACTGCCATGTTTTCCCCCGAGGAGTAAAAGCAATTCTGGAGAAGCACGGAAGCTACAGACATATAGATCTGTGTTGGATCGAGGCTTACTATTGGAACGCACTAGATTATCAGGTAGTCACGGAAGACACGTGGAACGGTCGCTCACGAACGAGCAGACGAATGCTCTGTCATTTGGCTAATCGTCGTTTAGTGGAGAGAATGGTTTGGGTGCCAATCTCCTAGGCCCATTACAGCCCCATTTAACCCATGGGTTGGCTCTGACGGGATAATGAACTTGGAAATGGGTGTAAGACCTGCTTGGATCGCCTGATCCTCAAAAGTGGGGCAAACGGTTTAGATCATCCCCTCGAAAGCATTACCAAGGAAATTACTAAACGTTTTACTCAAACAATGACTATAAATGAGCCTCAAAATTAATACGTGGTAACTGACATCTGTTAGAATTCTCAAACGAATTGTTATTTTCAAACTTTATCGCCTTTTTTGAGTTTTAGCAGATTTACCTCAAATGTCCATCGATCCTACCCAGGAGATGACGAAAATGAGTTCAGTTCAAAACTGTATAAATATATATATATATATATATATATATATATATATATATATATATATATATAATCTCGATATTAAAACTTTATATGTATAATGAATGATAAAAGTTCATTAATGGCTGAAATCAACCAGATATTTCGAAATATCAGCCAGACATCTCCGTTATTATACGTCGGATCATAAATGTGTATAGAAAGAATCTAACTGAAAATTAAAATACCTATAACTGTTTTATATACGCATTTTATCTATCTAGAATATTAAACGAGATATTTGGATTTTTTTAGTTTTCATTCTTAAGTAAACCCCCACTCCTAATCTTATCGTATTAACAATAAGCTGTTATATCATGGAGCTCATTTTTCTAAGCTTAAATACCAAATATTGTTTTCAACATACATTTATTATGAGAGATAAAAGCAAATTTGTACGAAGACGTTGTCAATTATGACTTTATGTCTGCTGAAACACGACATGGGAAATCTGCTAAGCTTACGGAGGCTCTGCGTGACGGACTTTTTGTTTAAAAATACACACTTATTTTTCTACTTTGTGCAAATGAGACGAAATAGTTTATCCCGAATTTCCCGTTTTGATTCTCACTAAACACATTTTTACCAGTTTGCACGAAAGCAAATATCTCTCATAACTCAAAAAAGTCCGTTTCACAGGGACTGCGTAAACTAAGCAGACTTTACACATGTTGGAATGACACACAACATGATTTTTAGTTTTATATAAAACGTTTAATTATCGAATTTTGGTAACGATCAAACAAAAATTGCGACCGCAAGAGCTGTAACAGACATATATATATAATTAAAGGTGAGATATTAAAATCGTCTGGCATTATCTGTCCATCATTTCAGTGACGGATTTCAATTTTGTCTGCACACGGCGGTGGTAATTGAATTAAGGCTGTCTATTTCAGAATTGATTGAGTACATCTGAATGTGATTGCACAGATGAATTCCCAAAATATTTTAAAGAAGAAAAAAAAAGAAAAGAAAAAATGAACGCATGTAGACAATTCTAATAAATCACCAAAATGTCCTTGATTTTTAATTATCCTTGTCTCATAAAGTGAAATTTGCCCGTCTGTGTCACCGGATACTGCGTTTTCCCCAGTAAAAGGAAGAAAAAACAGTAATTAAAATGTATATCCATTCATTAATTGCAGACAGCTCCTAATTGGCCAATTAAATGTTTTTAAATCGCAGCAATTAATAGAATACTAAATCACAAATAGGGTTCAGAGTCCAACAATAATAAACTCGTTTTCATTAATGGTTTTCCCTCCCTTCGAGGGTGCTTCATATTAAAACATTCTACTATTAAAACATTTAAAATTAGATGATGCTAAAATTTTCTAGTATTATATAATATTGATGTTGAATGAAAAACAAGTCCGTCACGCATGTTCATTTATCTTTGTGTCTAGTTTTTATGTAAAAAGAAAGATCAAGTTTGTTAATGACAAAATTGGACCATTGTCCCCTCCCAATGGTTCAGAGGGGGAATTTCGAAAATTGGAAATTTCTGCGCTATTGTAAATCGGATCGAATCATTGCACATAACCAATCTTACTGCACATTAAATTAACTATAAATCTAATTACATACATTCTAGATGGGGGGAGGGGGGTTTAGAGGACAGGGATTTCGAAAATTATTAACATCTTCGTTATTATGCGTCGGATCGAAAAATTGTATAGAACCCATCTTATTGAACATTTAATGTTCTATAAATGTTGTATTGTGCGTATTTTCACTTTCTTGATTATTATCTAAGATATTTGAATTTTAGCAGATTTCCCTTAAGGAAAATCAGCTATTGAGGTCGTACTCATGACGCGATTTTCAAAAAGTTTCGTCAAATGCCCATCGATCCTACCCAGGAGATGACGAAAATGAGGTCCGTCCAAAACTATATATATATATATATATATATATATATATATATATATATATATATATATATATATATATATATATATATATATAGTATAACGCTCTAGCAGTCGCAATTTTTGTTTGATCGTTACCAACTCCATATTTAATCGTTTTATGTAAAAAGGAAGATTAATTCGTTAACGGCTGAAATCGGACCATTGGGTGGGTGCGTTTAGAGGGGGAGGATTTCGAAAAATCTCCGTTACTATACGTCGGATCGAAAGATTGTATAGAACCATTCTTATAGCAAATTAAATTTACTATAAATATTGTTATATGCATTTATTCTCTATCTTGAACATTAACCGAGATATTTGCATTTTTATTAAGTGTAACGGACGAGCTATGGTCGCTTCTATTCGTTCCCGCCGAAAGCTAGTTCGGCCGTTTCCGTAACTGTTCAGCACTCGTATGGAGATTTCTCTATTGTATAACTTTACGTTGGAAATCTGCTTAGTTTACGCGGTCCCTGCTTGACGGACTTTTATAGTTTTCGGTCATCAGTAGTGTTTTTACGAGCACATGGGAAGTCTGCTTCGTTTAGCGGACTTTTATCTCTGTTTTCCTGTACTACCACCCTTCTGCTAAGAGAGATACCAGTCAGGAAAATGACCTACCTATCACCTTTGTCGAATTACCCTTAATAACGTTTTGGTATTGCAGAAAGTGCTTCTTAGACTCTCTCACTTGTTAGATTTGCACGACTCAGTTTTTATATCATTTCAATATAGCGGGGCAAGGCTAAAAAATATTTAAAAAAAGTTTATCAGTACGCCCACATACTCAAGACAAGTTTCAAGGGTCAAAATCTGCTCCTTGGAGCAAAGTCAACAGGTCTTCGCCTACTTCTGATTCAGCATCACAATATGCATTCTGACTTTCTTTTAGTTATATTTTTTAATAAGGAATTTTTTCTTGAGTATAGTTTTCATATCAACTATCAAAAAGTCCGTCACGCAGGGGCTGCGTAAACTAAGCAGATTTTCCTCGTGAAGTTTAGTAATAGATAAATATACATACTGCTAACACAACAACACCGTGAATAAATACAAACGGTAATAAGAAATGTTTCATCCAATTTCAATAACCTGCCGACAGGAAGCGTTAGGTTAGAAATGTAAACAGGCAGGTTTGCCCGCCTCACACCGGAAATAAAAACAATTACTGAAATATATCAGAATATAACACATTAATTTTATTGAGAACTATTTACTATATCTATTACTGTAATTAATAATGAGTCAGAATAATTGTTATCTCAATCAATAAAATTTTAGTAGTCCAAAACTTTAAGATGGGGGGGGGAGTCACCAGGGCATATTTGCATGTATCTCGTATAATAAAGGTCTCTTGAATACAATTTTTTTATTTAGACTTCCAGTAATGTGATTTATTATGTAGCGGAGTATTGTTTACGTAACATGTGTAGAAGTGGCGGTTTGCTGAAAACTGAAAAATGCAAATATCTTGGTTAATATTCAAGATAGAGAATAAACGTATATAACAATATTTAGAGTAAATTTTATTTGCAATAAGATTGGTTATATACAATTTTTCGATCCGATGCATAATAACGGAGATATTTGGAATTTTCGAAAATCCTCCCCTCTAAACCCCCCCTCCCACTGGTCCGATTTCAGCCGTTAACGAACTTGATCTTTCTTTTTACATAAAACGGTTAAATATCGAGTTTCGTAACGATTAAACAAAAATTGCGACCGCTAGAGCGGTAACAGACAAATATATATATATATATATATATATATATATATATATATAGATATATATATATATATAGATATATATATATATATATAGATATATATATATACAGTTTTGAACGGACCTCATTTTCGTCATCTACTAGGTAGGATCGATGGACATTTGAAGAAAAATTTCGAAAATTCCGTCATGAGTACAACCTCAATAGCTGATTTCCCTTAAGGGAAATCTGCTAAAACGCCCGTCACATATGCCGTATGATTGGCAAATAGTTTAGCTATTATTCAACAAGAAGTTGTTCCAACTGCATACTTTTCACTGATATTTAGCAGCTGCATTTTAGCAGATTTCCCATAAGGGAAATCAACTATTTAGGTTTTACTCATGACGCAATTTTCGAAGTATATTCACAAATGTCCATCGATCCTACCCAGGAGATGACGAAAATGGTCATTGTTAATGGCAGACATCGGACTATTGGGAGGGGGTTTAGAGGGGTTAATTTCGAAAATTAGAAATATCTCCGTTACTATTCGTCGGATCGAAACATTGCATATAACCAATTTTATCGCAAATTAATTTACCTATAAATCTAGTTATATACATTCTTTCTCTATCTCAAATATTCACCGAGATATTTGCATTTTTCAATTTTCAACCTTCAATAAACCCCCCTTCTTCGTCATCTCAAGTTAAATTTCAAATATTGTGTTCAAAAAATCGTTCCTAGATGAAATGCATGCAAATACGTTCAGTTGACGCCCCCCCCCCCCAAAGTTGCAAACACGATCTAGTTACCACCCCCCCCCCCCTTATTTTGTTGTTGGATTGGTAAAATTAGAGTTTTTGAGATAAAAATTATCCTGGTTCATTATAAATTACAGTACTAGATACAGTAAATAGTTTTTAATAAAATTAATATATAATATTCAGATATATTTTTGTAATTGTTTTTCTTTCCGGTCTAGTATTTCTATTCTTATGCTCTGAGAGGTCGGCTGACGTGTTTATTTAGAATTCAGAAGCTTTCCGTTGTAGAGATTATTAGCTTGTTAATTGACTGAAAGATGTCCCAATACTGTTTGTATTTATTCACTTAATATTCTCGGTGGTGTCACCAGCATGCAGATTTGTCTATTGTAAACCTTCATGAGGAAAATCTGCTTAGTTTACGCAGCCCCTGCGTGAAGGACTTTTTAGTTATCATTTCTTTTGAGTAATCGCTCCTGAATAATCGGTAATCGTTCGTCTTCATTTATGCTCTTGTCTCTTGCATTCATTAATAGAAAAAAAAAAAGGAATCTGTCCTTGCTGTAGATATCACTCAGAAAAGATCCATTCGATTTAATTGTCAATTAATTAAAAATATTATGCAAGCATATTAATACCGATAAATAGTGCAATAAAAAATTAAAATTACATCATAATTGGATCTAAAGGCATTCTGAGGAGGCCATCAGTTCCTGTGGCTTTTTGAACTTTCAAGATTACGAAGGTCACTTTGAATTCATACTCAAATAATATGTGAATTAATTCTATCGCTCATTTAACTAGTTAATCTGTAAATGGACTACCAGCAATATAACTTCGTTAATAAATATATAAAAGAACAAGTACACAATGTGTTAAGTAAAAAAAAAAAAACGATTTATAGTTGTTTAAATAAATATTTCTGATTAATGTGACAGAACAAAACTTGTTCTTTCCCAAAAAATTAGTGAAGTAAAACGTATCATATTCACTCTGCCTGCTGCATTTTATTTAGAAATAAAGAATATATGGTGAGATGAGATCATAGGGGTGTCTTAGCCCCACTCGTGAAATCTGCTTAGTGTATGCAGCCCCAGCCTGACAGTTTTAACTGAATAGGTTAGCTACAAATAAACGTTTTCTTTACTAAATATCCATAACCAGAAAATTATGATCCTTTACAATTAATTTGGTGGCGACGGAGGACACCTGATTTGCTATTAAATTATTTTCGTTATAAATATTAATGTGGATGCTTAGTTTGCTTTTGTGGTTCCGCTCCAAGTTTTCTTTCCCGTACAGTCCAAATGAAATCAAATGTTTTTATTTCTGTCAAATGTTATCGTAACATAATAGAACACGTCGACTAGTTTTGTTTTCTATGAACACTTTTCGAATGTTATGTCACTTAAATACGTTTACAAATTTTTGAGTTTCATTTATGCTTATATAATACATTTCTCATCATTAGGTCAAATTCTAAGAATACATAGTATAAAATTCATCAATTTAAATCATTAAATATAATAAATTAGTTTCGTTATCAATCTTAATACAACTCTAAATATATCGGGCGTATCGGACAGTTTCGAGCGATGCATTGCAGGTGATGGCTGGCCAGCTTCCGATAGACCTGGAGGTAGCAATGCGGATCGCTATGTACCAAGCAGTCAGGGGGTTGCCTTACAAGATAGGAGAGTCTATCTTCACAATAGGACAGCAGGACCTTTAAAAAACACTCCACCATATTGAGAAAACCATCTGGGACAGTTGGCAGAGTCGCTGGACCAACTCCAGCAAAGGTAGGATGACCTACAAATTTTTCCCAGATGTCAGGGCCAGAACTAAGATGACATGGTACGTCCCAGATTTCTTCTCCAGCCAACTTATCAGTGGTCACGGGGACTTTAATAACAAACTACATTTCTTCAAACGAAAGGAATCCCCATTGTGCTCCTGTGGCGAGTTGGATACGGCTGACCACGTGATCCTCCAATGTCCGCGTTTCAACGCCAAGCGTATTCGGCTAATGAGTGCTTTCTCGTATGTGAACTGGCCTCCTGAGAGCTACGAAATGTTTGTAAACGACGCTGATAGATTTTCAGCCTTCAGGACATTTGCCCAAGAGGTGTTGAAAGACAAGTAAAATTGAATTTATATGTAAATTATATGTATAGTTTTATGTGAGTTTAGGCTAGTATTTAGGCTTTAGGTATGTAGGCTAGTTAGTTAGGCTCTTGCCGCCACTTCTTTGAACAGAGGCAAAGGAGTCGCAGCTGCGGGTTCCCCTAGGACTTTTCGGACTTAAACTGGATCTCCCAAATGTTGCACTATAATGCTTAGCCGTGCTCGGTGAGTTAGGCTAAGTTACCTGGCCCAATTTATGTATTCAAAATTTTATATCTCTTATTAAATGGAGACCGCTGGTATGGGGAAACCCAAAGGTACAGCGGGGGCAGAGGTGGGAAAAAAAAAAAAGAAAAAAAAAAAAAAGAAAAACTCTAAATATATAACATACGTGATGTTTTTTTTTTATTTATGCGTATGCAAATTTATTAAAGGATTACAAGTTTTATGAATGATGAGAAAGTTCACAAATTATTTTAGACCGATATGTATGACAAATATTTTGTAGTTTCATTTAATAATTGAACGTTATTGAAAGTATCCATGTTGAGTATAAAAAGATCCGTCTTACATGAAGTTCTTTAATTTATTTTTAAACAAAGAACATTTTTCAATAGATTTAATACATTCAGTCAGAGCGTCGATGAGTTTTACTAAAGAAAATGATACGCTTTTCTCGAAATATTTATGTATGTGGGTTGAAGTATATTCTTTTACCTTGTTTTATGATTATGTGTTATACTATTTTTGTAAAACGAGTTCATATTTTGTTATATAGAGGGAAATATCATTATTTTAGGCTCCTCATGTGACGAAAGAAGTCTCTGGACTTTCTGTTGTATATAAACCTTATTGCTTTCTTTTGCAATTTAAATATTAAAATATGATTTTTGGAGTTGCCTCAGTTCATAACACCATAAGATAACCGACTATGGAAATGAGATAGTGTTGGTTGGAAGTAGTTTACCATAAACCCTGGCTAATGCGAAGTGTCAGGGTTTTTAATTATCTACTTGTCATTCAGAAATTAGTTGTATTGCATAGAATATTCATACGTTTACAATTATTAATTTTTATATGATTTTTTAAACCAATTTTTCCAGTAAATATTGATATTGTCATTATAACGGATGCATTAGACCGTTTGTCCAAAAGTAAATCAGATTAATTAATGCCGATGGAAGTTATTCTCAAAATGCCGTTTTTCAAAACGTTTTACTTGACTTCATCAGACTTTCTATATGTCAATTGCCTTAGCCGTCTGTCAAGGATGTTTATGTTATAAATCTGTCCCTGAGAAATCTCATATTTTATTCCTACTCCTCATATCACTGCATCAGCATTATTTATCAGCGATTGAGACACTAGAATATTTCAACACTTCATTCCTCTAAACACCGAACAGAGATAAGTACATTAGAGCTGTGAAACTTTATCTTGAGATTCTTTATAGACAATTCGACGACTATTACGCCCAGATGCGACCAAATCAATCATTTCCTTATTTTCACATTTCGTCAGGGAGGTAGCTCTAGAAAAACTGGCTATACCAGGTCCGATTTCCGCCAGAACAATTAAGATCTATATCAGGAATGGGCAACCTTTGACATGTTGCGGGCCTAACTTTAATGTGTAAATACATCCGCGGGCCGCATTTCAAAGTAGTGCATTTTAAAGTAGTGTTCATAATTTTTAACGATAGATATCAGACATGAAATTATACGACAATGTAATTATAATACAATTTATTAAAATAACAAAATGAAATGAAAAAAAAATAGGTACAACATTATAATTAAATCGTAAAATTTGGAATTATTTCAAACAACGAAAATTAAATAGCGACACCGAAATCAATGCAACACTTGAGCTTGGGAAATTAAACCAATGATGTTTGGATTAATTCCGCTGATACAAAGACGTAAAGAAATTTCCAAATTATCGTCAGTCAGCCTTGTACGATGTTTGATTTATTAACTTTCATCATTGAAAATAACTTAACATTTATAAGTACTGCCAAACGCACAAATCTCTCCTCATCTTCCTCATTTGGAGTAAGTAGTGTAATATTTTTGTTTAATTGGGTTTTTCAAAATGTCTCGCGTGCCGAGTCAAACCTAACAGAGGGCCGGTGGTAGCCCACATATGATCTATAGTGTTGACTTAAAAAAAAAAAAAAAAAAAGGTCCGTCACCCAGGAGCTGCGTAAACTAAATATCGAGATTGGTAACGATCAAACAAAAATTGCGACCGCTAGAGCGGTAACAGACAAATATATATATATATATTGAAGAAAAATTTCAAAAATTCCGTCATGAGTACAACCTCAATAGCTCATTTCCCTAAAGGGAAATCTGCTAAAAGTCATTTTTAAAATGCTTTTAAGCCCTACAGATCTTTAGGCACTCTTTAGCTTACGCTTTTCTTTGTTTTATTTTGTTTCGTTTCAGAAAATACTCTATAACCGAAGACATGTCTAGTAGAACTGCCCGTGATAAATATTCATCTTGATAACCCCAGATAACACAAAAATTTGCTAATGTTTCTATTCTTACAGAAAAAGCATACTGAGCCCTTCTTCTGTAATATATAATATTCTGATATTTTTCAGAAATAGTTTTTCTTTCCGGTCAAGAATATTTCCCTGAGAGGTTGGCGGAACTGTTTTTTTACAATTCAGAAGCTTCCTGTTGTGGAGTTTATTAAAATATAAATTGAATGAAACATTTCTCATTATCATTTGTGTTTATTCGCTTAATATTCACGGTAGTGTTGTGTTACCAGAATATAGATTTATCTATTGTAAAACTTCACGTGGGAAATCTGCTTAGTTTACGCACCCCCTGCGTGACGGACATTTTGAGTTTTCAACCTTCAGTAAACCCCACATCCCATTCATGAATTTACCATTCTAAGCTGATTATATTATTTAATACTTAATTTCCAGCTTAATGTTAATTCTGTTTACAGAAGGTTCATACTAAAGAATAAATAGGGAATATAAGGCGAGATTACATCATCAGTGGAACATTCGTGTACAGGGAAATTCTGTTTAATTCATACCCACTATAACAAATATTTCAGCCATTTAATATAGAGTAATATAGGAAATCAAGTTCCACTTTTCTTGGCATTTTAGAAACCTAGGAAGGGGGAAAAAACATACAAATCAACATATTTTAATTAAAAATGTATTAATCATACATATCACAATTTACTTACTTCTTAAAATTAATTAAGTAAAATGCTCCTACGATAAATATTCAAAGTGAAAAATTAAGATTAAAAAAATATATTTAAAACTAATCAGTCTCATTTTAAACAACAAATAAAACAGTAAAAAATGTGCATAAAAGCATTTTAAAACAAATGCTTTAACAACTATACAAAAACATTATATGTTTAATATAATAAATCCATAAACATTTTAATTCAATAAACTTCATATTAAATAATAATTAAAACAATAAAATATTAATTCAAGCAACATTATTTAAGATCTTTATACAATTCATAAACTTTTCTAGTAATCCTGTCCAAAAAAATAAGTTTATTATATAGTACCAGTGATTGCTCAACTTCTAAAGATCTTTACAACTTTCTACTGTAGAAAATTAAAAGAACCAGAGTGCTAAAAAAGAAATAAATGTAAACAAAGAGGTATAATTACCTCAGAAGATGCAAAGCTATTAGTTTTACTATTATTATAAAATCATTTAGATGTATCTTGAGGGATAATGATTTTGTTTCGGGAGATAAAGGACTTTATACTCTTTTTCACTTGAAGAAAAATCAGAAAAGCCCTTCAAATGCCGTTTTCTTTTCTTTTTTTTTTTTTTTTTGGTTATCCGAAATTTAAATAATGAGAGAAAAAGAGGTTAGGCGACATTTCATTTATATCACAACGGATTTCTCATTAATTTGCCATTGTTCTGAATTGCACCGCCTAACTGCTTCTGGAGTCTGCTTTGGGGACCGACAAAATTTAGTCCGCGGTCTGCGATCAAGTAACAGTAGTGACCATGAACAGCTCGAAGAAGGTAACCGAAGAGTTGCCGAAAACTAGCATTCTTGTGGATGAGAAGACCGCTGGAGCAGAAAACCAGTGCAAGACAGAAGAACAATTTGGCCAGAAAGGAAGTCTACGAAATATTCGATTGCAACGTGAAACAAAATTAAAAAGATCAGCTCCAACAATTGCTTGACGTTCTGCGCAGAGAGGAATCCTCTCGACAAGACATAACCTTAGTCAAAGTTAGCTGGAAATGATAGTTAAGCGCTTCTCACTTGATGAAAACCCAGAAAAGCTCATCAAATGCCGTTTTTTTTTTTTAATTCCAAATAAAAACGCTTGAGCAATAAAGAGGTTAGGCGAATTTTGTTCACCGGATTGCTCAACAGTTTACGGAAGTCGAAACTATCCATTGAAATATTGAAATGGAACGTACAATAAATAACAGGACTTGTTTAAGTGCTCTTGATGTGGTCCGACAGTTTCTTGAGGCTCCGCTTACACCGAAGAATGAAATCCTGATAAATCCTTCTAAAAGCCTGAAAACCTTGTTGAAAGGAAGCTAAAGGCGCTTTCATTTGATGAAATATCAGTAAATCCCTAAAAATCCCGTTTTTCTGTTTTTATCCCAAATAAATATTTCTTTCCATGATCACACTGGCTTGCTCAATAATTTAGCAAAATCGGATTTGCCCATAGAAATGTTGAACGTAAAATAAATAAAAGGACTTAGCAAGTCATCTTCATGACTTCCAACAGTGTTTGACGTTCTGCTAACAGCTCAGAGAGAAATCCTGAGGTATCCTCCTGACAAGTCTGAGCACCTTGTTGAAAGGCAGCTGTAGATGGTAGTAGGCGCAGTAGGGGAGAGGATCCCAGTAGCAGAAGAGAGCTTCCTTCCTGTCGAGCACAGTCCGGACGAGGTCGCTGACAGAGCCGAACGACGGTTTGCGGAAGGAGTTGAAGACTGCTTCGTGTATCCAGTATCTTCCCTGGCTCTGGACTATGGGGCCCGAAGCCTGTCTGCTGAAGTGACGGCAGGGCTTCCAGACCAGCCTCGCGTGGACCGAAGTATGGCAGATGTAAGGAAGTGAGACACCGACTCGGCATCCTAGGGGCACCACGCTTCCGGAGTTCGTACATTCCACGAACCTAAAAAAAAAAAAAGATAAATAAGAATCATTCATATTGTCAAACTTGATAGTGCCATTACTGTCTGATCGTCGAGTACACGTTCCAAGCCTGTTGTTAGCTTGAGGATTATGCCATCGGACCGAAACCTCTTGCCAAGTGTACTTGACGTTCAGCCAGGAATGACGGTATCTATTCACAGCTATGAGAATAGTATTATATATACTGGCGGAACCAATACACTATGTGATAAGTATCATCCATTTTACTACATCGGGCTTATCATGTAAAAATGATAACATGTATACAATTTCCAATATAAAGTTGAGTGATCGATCTTACAGTATCCAGCAGTTCGGGATATGAAAGGTTTATTTTTAACTACCTGAGCCACACCAGTTGGCATCTTCAGGTCATTATTTAAAAAAGAAAACCTAAACAAAAACTATAAGACTATCACTAGAAAACGGGTAATAGCTATAGTTTACACAGCACTGTCGATCGACTTACTGACAGGACATTCAATACTTTATTACCCCTTCTCTAGCAGTATTCTTACAGTTATTGTTTTCTTTTCTAAAACCTGAAGATGCGTCTGATTTGGTGAAACCGGTTGTTAAAAATAAAAATTTAATGCAGGAAGACTAAACTTTCTTATGCTAAGTACATTTTTTGCTACAGTAGTAGTTTTTCGTCTGAATTATATTTCAAAGGCTCTAAGCTCTGTTTCAGTTGGTACACCATCATTGCACGCACTGTCCACTATAGAATGCCATAACCTGGTCCACATTCTTACTAAAGAAAAGATAATAAATAAATATCAACGATAATACGATGAAGATGACTGCAGAGACTTTTGAAAATTAAACGAGCCCCTGTTACTGGAGTTTTTATCCAGGAAATCAAATCCTCCCACATTTTAGAAAGAAGAAGCCCCTGGTACTCTACTGAAAATTTGTAAATCTTCATAGAATAATTGTGGACTACCATTTCCCTCAAATTTATTTACTTATTAAACCGAGTTCATTCTTGAAAAATGTTACGTACTATGAGGTTTTTGCTGGCTGAAAAAAATCGTCCAGGTTTGGGAGTGGTCGTCTTAAAACATTTTATACGGAAGTATTATCTTATGGAATTAACGTCCTATTTATGATTTTATGGCTAATGGATACGTGTTACCTACACATTTTCTTCCATATTCCTAGTAAGGGTTTGGGATTTTATTTAATGATTTTATCGCTAACTAAAATCGGATTACATGCATGTGAGTAGCATTTCAAAAACACCTAGGTCTTACCGCTCATGGTTATCTAGGATTTTTAAACTATATATAAATATAAATTCGTTATTGAATTTAAAGTATTAGGGTCTCAGGTTAGCGATGTGAGTTAAAGTGTTGACCTTAATCTCACATGTTAAACCTAGAGTGGAGAGTTCCATTCCCTCCTGGGTAGAGGAATTTATGTCGCGACGGAATTCATTAAATAAAATCCCTAGCAACCCCCTGGAGAGAAAAGGGTGACAACCTGTAGATAACTCAACCCTATCAGCCTTAGTTGCAAAGAGTACAAAATTAAAATATTAGTATGCATTAAGATATTAGTAGGTTTAACATATTTCTTCATTCGTTCACAAAGTTTGCCGTTTCTTTTTATATTGTCTAAATTTTGTAATACGTGTTTATTTTAGATTTACCAGTGCAAATTGTTTAATAAATTTATCATACGTTCGTATTAAGTGATGCTATGTATTTAAGTGTACTCATGCCTTTGAAAGAAAGTAGGAAATTTACTTGTAAGCATGCGTCTATTGACTTTCAAAATACCACCCACCTTAAGCAAATTTTCTTTATTTAGCCTGTAATTTAAAACGTTTCTCAGTGCCAAACATATAATTTAATATAGGTAGGATGAAATAATTGGTTTCGCTTCCACTATGACAATTTATTAAAACGGAAGGGCGCTTTCGATGCTGTGCATCATCAGTTCCGAAGGTTCTGGATGTTGACCTGACGGCTCTTGGAGCTAGACTCTCGCTCTTCACTCAGTCCAGAGCCGTCAGGTCAACATCCAGAACCTTCGGGCACTGACGATGATGCACAGCATCGAAAGCGCTCTGCCGTTTTAATAAATTGTTATAGTGGAAGCGAAGCCAATTATTTCATCCTGACTACATTAAAAATCACTTCCACCTGCCAGAATACCAACTCAGAATATATAATTTAATAGGCAATACGATTTTAATCATTCACTGTTTAATAAAAATCTAGCTAAACATTAAAGGATACTCTAATAATACGCTTATTCACTGTTTAGTTATAAACGAGTTAAAGCGTTGGCCTATAATTCCTAGAGTGGGGAGTTCGATTCCCGGCTGGACAATACGAATTTATTTATTGACGACTGCATTAAATAAAATCCTTAGTCCCACCCTAGCTAGAAAAGGGTGGTAACCTGTAGATCACCCCTCCCAATTAGCCATAGTATCACAAAGTGGACGTTAATAAACAAAAATAATTATAAACGTATGAAATTCGTTACTGCACTTAAGTATAATTACATTCCCTACAAGACGTGAGCATATTGTTGAATCTCTGGAATGAGTATAATTTATGGTAGCAGATAAGATAATCTTATACTCTTGCATGGAATGCGCTTTAATTGTTTGTAGGAAGTTTAAAGCACAGAATTCCCCAAAGGATCTGATAACTGTTAATGAAGTAGACCATGATAACATTTGTTGGAAAAATGTAGCTGAATATATGGGAATGTTTTAAATATATCAATCAAATAACGTTGTTGAGAGAATGGATACTTCATATTCTGACTTAATTTATCACAAAAGACGCCTTTTAGCAGATTTCCCTTAAGGTAAATGAGCTATGGAGGTTGTACTCCCATTTCCAATAATGTCTTCGAATGTCCTTCGATCATACCCAGGAGATGACGAAAAATACGGTCCGTACAAAATGAAATATATTTATATAAAACATCTATAGTTCGATCTAGTTGGTTAATGGCTAAAATCGGAAATTGGAGAGGAGGGGGTTTAGAGAGGGGGAAATTTGAAAATTCAAAATATTTCCGTTATTATCATGTTGCATAGAACCAATGTTATAGTAAATTTAATTTCCGATCAATTTTGTTATTCGAATTTTATTTTTGTGTCATGAATATTAACCGAGATATAGTCAGTTTATAAGCCAATCATATAAAACGTCTTATCCAACCTTAAATATCAATTTTCGATTTCGCCGGACCATCATAATTTGAGATGAATGCAAATACGTAGTGGGATGACGTCATCACATTAAGATTTTACGTTCTATACTAAAAAATGTTCCTCAGGTCATGATCATGGATCATGGGAAACAAATTCCTATAATGTAGGGCTTAATTCCCTATTTGCCCAGGGTTAAACCTGAAATAAATTAGCAGATCTTCGCACTCAAAAAATCATGAAGAACTCAAAAGACCTCAACTTTAAGTTACATTTGTACTAAAATTATTTTTAAAAAAATGTACTGTATCAGGATCTGAAATATTTATGCATGTACAAATAAAGTTTTTTTTTTTTTTTTTTTCATTTTAATGCAGGGGTACTGCACTATAGAAAATATTATAACTAAAAAAATATGAGAGAGTCTAGTGATAATTTTAGCAGATTTCCCTTAACGGAAATCAGCTACTGAGGTTGTATCCGTTACGCGATTTTCAAAAAAGTTCCTCGAATGTCCGTCGATCCTATCTAGGAGTTGACAAAAATGAAGTCTGTTCAAAACTGTATATATGTCTGTTAACGCTCTAGCAGTCGCAATTTTTGTTTGATCGTTACCAAACTCGATGTTTAGTACTTTAATTATGTAAATAGGGAAGCCAAGTTCGTTAATGGCAGTAATCGGAACAGAGGTAAGGGGATTTATAGGGGGGAATTTCGAAAATTCGAAATATCTCCGTTACTTTAAGTCGGATCGAAAAATCGTACATAATCAATCTTATTGGAAATTAAAATACCTATAAGTGTGGTTATGCACATATTTTCTCTGTCATGAACATTAACCGAGTTATTTCGATTTTTTAGCTTTCATTCTTCAGTAAACCCTCACTCCTACTCATATCCTATAAACAAAAAGCTGATGTAGCATAAAACTCTTAAATACCAAATATTCTTTTCAAGAGATCTCTATTATGCGAAATACACTCAAATTCGGTGTGTGAGGACGTAATCAATTAAGATTTTACATTGTTGTAACGAAAATGTTTATGCGATTTTACCAAGACGAAAGAATACGATAAAAAGAAACCAAATTCTTAGTTTTATTGCCTATTCAATGATTTTATTGAGCTCTGCAATCGTAGAGAAATTGTCTAAAACTTTTTTTGATTCATTTCTTAGTATGATCACAAAACGGATAGTTATAGTCGCATAGGTTATTGTAAATATTAAATCAATTATCAACTATCTCCTATATTTATGATTTTGAAAATCTTGTTGTAAGACATTGGTCCATTTTCTGGAGAAAGCTAAACACTCAGGTAGAAACCCCCAGATACAAAATTTTCAAGCTAGAGGACAAGTCCCTTCCCTACTTTCATTTTACACCATAAAAGAGAACGAATGACAAAGTTCGTACTCAGATTGCTGAGCCCTGAGGATGTGGGTCTTGGACCTCGAAACTAGTTTACTAGAATTAAGTAATTTTTGTCTTGAAATGGTGACTATTTATTTATTACTTCGATTTGTTGTTATAGTGCGACAGGAACATTACAAGTGTTTTGGTAATGAGCAAGGATGCACCCATCTAGCAATAGAGAAAAAAGTCCGTCACGCAGGGGTTGCATAAACTACACAGATTTCCCATGTGCTGGTATAACACGCTTGTAGTCTCATCTCACTACATATTCACTAATTATATGTAAAAAAAAACGATGAGTAGGGGGGGGGGTACTAAAGGCAGAAAACAAGAAAGTGTGAATAACTCTCAATATTTGAGTTACGAAAAAAAATGCATAGAGACAGATATTTATTTACTTATTATGTAGAGCTAGATTATGTATGAACTGTGGCGACTTGGCTTAAACATGGGGGGGGGAAACACAACAAGTAAACAAAATAACAAAAAAATGGAACACCAAATAATATAAAGAACAAAACTAAGGGCACGGAACACAAAAGAAACAAAAAAACATGAACACAACATAGAACTAAAAACAGGTGGTAAATAAATAGGTGAAAATGGATAGAATAACAATTATAGAGCGTCAATAGTTTGACATGATGGGCTCTATTAAATTTTTCAATTCGACTCATTAAATAAAAATCCTTAGCCTAACCCTGGCTAGAAAAGGATGGTAGAGAGTAGATAAACCGTCCCAATTAGCCATAGTAGCATAAAGTGGACGTAAATAAATAACGGAACATGAAGATAAGCTGTCCCGACTAGTTTTAGTAGCATAAAGGTGTAAATATTTGTATTGACAAAAAGAATAATTTGTTACCGATAACTCACCTGAAGCTCATATGCCCGCAAACAGGCCGAAGGAACTTCAATTTTGTAAACAGCTGGTTCAGCCAAAGGTCGATTTCTTTGTGCTCAACTGGAATCATTTTTCCTCCCGAGTTTTCCACCTTGCATGTGACATTCGCCACAACTTTGGAGTCCTTGACTGTTGTGCATGTGATGAAATGGTCTCCTGGATAGTCGGTCACGATGACCCAAGGTCTGTTCATGGTTATGTAGTGGGGACCTTTGAAGTCTCTCTTTGTTTTGGGCATGAGTATCTTCATCCTGTCTCTACATCCTATGGGTCCTGCACTGAACATAATGTGTCTTCCGGATTTGAGTGTTTCGTCGTCATAGAGTCTGTAAACCTCTTCCTTGCACATGACGGGGTAGTACTCGGGAGTTGACATACCTTCGATGTGACACCTTCTGAGAAGCTCCATTACGTCGTCCAAAAGACATACCTCCTTCAGCCCTGGGCAAAATACGGTGACTCCTAAGAGCTCCAGATGAGGTTTCAACATGGCATCGTAATAAGCTGTTGTCGTGACACATGTCGGGATGAAGTAGGAGACTTTCTCTGCAGTCGCTATGTCTTTAATTGCTTGGATGTATTCGTCAGCTCTGTCTCCAGTAGGCGGAGGCACGACGTAGTACTTATCGACTGCTGTCGAAAATCTAGCAAGTCCGAAGTTGCCTTCTACTTCGAAAACAACGACCCTTGCTCCAGCCGTATGGAAATTTCTTGCGAGATGTAGGGTCTGGATGGAACTCCCTCCGCTGATCAACACGGTTCTCTTCTTCCTCCAGAGCTCCGTTGCCGGGGTGAACAGAACCATGAGAACCCATTTGAAGACGGACAGAGGATAGGAGACGCACTTCCAGAAGATCCACAGCCATATGGAGAACCAGAGAGCGGGGCCCATGAGGAAGAGCTGGTTCCAAGCGAGGTAGAATATGGTCGCTACCAGAGTCCTGGCGAACCTGAGCACGAAGGCCGGGTACCATCCTATGATATCAGCTAGGGGTTCGGGCGGAGGCGGCGAAGGCGTTAAGTACCTCCTGTCGAGGAGGGTGAAAGTGGACGAGGACTTCCTAGATAAGAACCTAGGGGGCGGTGGTGGCGAACAGCTGATCGGCGTAGATGGCGAAGGGGGTGTCGAAGCACCACTCCCGCATATTCGGCCGACACTCTCGTCCGTACAGACCGGCATCGCACAAGCACAATGAGCTGCCTCCCAAGCCGGCCACCGATCCACATCCCTATCTTATCAGCCGTCCCTACTCCAGCCATATGAACTCTGACGTAACGGTGACCAGAGACACTAATGATAGCTGTTTTTATTCTTGGCATATCTCTAAACCTGAGATAAGCAAATGTCAAACTGTCCGGTGTCACGCCTAATGATGACCTACAGACATGTCTTCAATTGAATTTCGATTACAGAATGCTAGATTATATGCTGTAATCTGGCTTATAAAACCACCCGGATTAAGAAAGTTTTATTTTTTACCTCTTTTCTTGAAAGATAATTAAAATTTGCACAAGAGAAGAAAAGAACCTTCGTAAACTAAGCAGATTTCCCAAGATCTTGTAGTCAAATAAATTTATTTTCTATCAAATTACATTGCGATTTACTTCAAAAACTCATAATAATTTACAAAGTGCTTGGTGTATTCCGTTAGCACTAGGGGCATATGATACAGCTCATTATAAAACAATCTTCTACATAAACATTTAAAATAATATGATAATAAAAACTCTTAATATATTATTCGATATTACATAATATTGATGTTTCATAAAAATAAAAGACCGTCACGCAGGGGCTGCGTAATCTAAGCACATTTCCCACGTGCGGGTATAACACACTTGTGACCCTATCTCACCACATATTCTCTATTTCATGTAAATAACCGACGAGTAAAAGGGAGAGGAGGATTACTTGAGGCAGAATAAATGAAAGTACGAATAACTCTATTAATCCTTGAATTACGGAATAATGCTAAAAGTAACAGTTAGGCCATCAACATTTAACAAGACTGGATCTATAACATTTTACTATTCAATTCATAATAACGGAGATATTTTGAATTTTCGAATCACCCCCTCTAAACCCCCACAATTCCACACATGGATATATATATATATATATATATATATATATATATATATATATATATATATATATATATATATACCTCTGTCTGTACATTGATTTTTTTTTTGCGAAATTTCACGATAACTTTTCGTTTCACATGTCATAGACACCATAACTACATTTTGTTTCTTTCGTGTATGTTTGTTTGTTTGTTTGTTACCTTTTCACGCATAAACGGCTGAACCGAATTTTATGAAACTTGGTATGTATATTACTACTAACCCAACTTAGACTTTAGGCTATATTAAAATTCTCTGAGGCCAACAGGAGTGGGGGTTATAAGGGAGGCCTGAAATTAAAAATAGCGATATTTCGTTTCCTATTGGGTTTTCGGCAAATATGAACATAACAAAAGTTGTTTATTTTGTTATTTAGAGTAACTTTTGTTATATGCACTTTTGCTGAATACGGAAGTATAAATAAGTTATACGCTAATAACTATAGCGGGAGTCCACAATTTTATTTGGCACAAAAGACTCAACCGAACTAAACCAAACTCGGTATGTGAATTAGCACAAAAGCCTTCCTTATAATAAGCCATACTAACATTTCTAGGGACGGGCAGGAGTGGGGGTTATAAGGAAGGCCTGAAATTAATAATAGTGATATTTCGTTTCCTATTGCATTTTCAGCAAACATGCACATAACCAAAGTTGTTTATTTTGTTATTTAGAGAAACTTTTTTTATATACACTATCGTCGTATACCGAAGTATAAAGGCGTTATACGCTAAAAATTATAGCGGGAGTCAACAATTTTATTTGGCACAAAAGACTCAACCGAACTAAACCAAACTCGGTATGTGTAATAAAACAAACGCCTTCTTTAGAATAAGCCATACCAACATTTCTAGCGACGGGCAGGAGTGGGGGTTGTAAGGGAGGCCTGAAATTAAAAATAGCGGGATTTCGTTTTCTATTGGTTTTTCTGCAAATATTCACATGACAAAAGTTGTTTAGTTTGTTATTTAAAGTAACTTTTGTTATATTCACTTTTGTTGTATAACAATTTATAAACGAGATATACACTAAAAGCTAAAGCGGGAGTTGGACACCAACGGTTGAATCGATTCCAACAAAACTCAGAATATATAAATTAAAATTGATGTTTACATGGTTATAAGCTATATTAAAATGTTTAGGTTAGAACGGGAGTGGGGGTTATAAGGGAGGCCTGAAATAAAAATTCGTGATATTTCATTTTCTATTCCAAACCAACCACGGGTACTAACCCTAAACACTGAAACGGGGGTATGTCAAAATATTGTGCAAAGTAAAGTCGCCGAAAAAATACCATCATCATTCCGGCTCAAATGAATTCCCGGGCGAAGCCGGGTACCTTAGCTAGTATATATATATATATATGTGTGTGTGTGTGTGTGTGTGTGTGTGTGTGTGTGTGTGTGTGTGTGTGTTACGTTTATTACCAAAATCAGTAATAAACGTTGTTTATTAGAGTTCTTTTGGATTGCAAAATTAAATACACACAAGCTTCACAGTTTATATCACTGCACAATTTATTTAACAATGCACTACACACTTGGTTAATTATTCTTAACTACTACTCACAGTATGCACTGATAGCTTCACTGTTGTTCAGATTACACAGTCCAATAACTCACTCACGATCACTTAAGTTCACAGAAAACACGGCACTGCACTGTCCTTTACTTCGCGAACATACCTGTGTGCGGTGCTATCTCTAATCCAGGGCTTGTTGTTCGAGTTGAAAGTTTCTGTTCTGGTTATGGCTATGACTCTCGTATAGTGGAGATTATTTACTTTAGTATATTCTAAAGCTTGTGTATTATTCTATAGGTGTGAAACGTTAGTTCTTTGTATAAATCAAGGAATTGTGCATCGACATGTTTTTTTGTTTTTTTTTAAGGTTATTTATCAATTTCTATTGACTGTAATTGCTTAAGTAATTTCTTTACAGATTTGTTTTCACTGATAATGGTTTTCCAAGAGCTGGTAAATGAGGCCCTGATGATCTCATCTCACCATTTACTCTATATTTCTCCTGTTATAAGAAATCTATGTAAATAGGAATCTAAATACCAGCTGATATGACATGTTTAGTGACTCAGCTCCTCCAAGTGAAAATCGACAGAGTAGGAGGGTTTGCCTAAACTAAAATTTCCGTCACGCAGGGGCTACGTAAACTAATCATATTTCCCACGAGAAATTTTTCAATAGACAAATTTACATACTTTTACAGTTATTGCCACTATGATTACTAACTGAATAAATAAAAGTCCGTCACGCAGGGGCTGCGTAAACTAAGCAGATTTCCCACGAGAAGTTTTACAATAGAGAAATCTGCCTAATAACAACTGTAGTAGTAAGAAACCTCTAAACCTAAAACATTATTTAGGGCGTAATAACCCAGTAGTTTCTAGCCCCAAAAAAACAGTTAACCTAACCTCTAAACCTATTCACGAGGGACGAATAGTTATAGAAACGGCCGCCAGAACTCTCGGCGGAAAGTCCGAAAATAGCCAACTGGTGACCACACGCAGAATACAAATGCAAATATCTCGGTTAATATTCAAGATACAGAATAAATGTATGGAACAATATTTATAATAAATTTAATTTGCAATAAGATTTATTCTATATAATTTTTCGATCCGACGCATAATAACGGGGATATTTTGAATTTTCAAAAATCCCCCCTCTAAACCCCCCTCCCACTGGTCCGATTTCAGCCATTAACGAACTTGATCTTTCTTTTTACATAAAACGATTAAATTCCGAGTTTGGTAAAGATCAAACAAAAAATAATGTACCACGAGTTTTTTTATTTATCAATATAAAATACTATACATAATTATTTCAGTTATTTTACATAAAAGAAAAAAAATTACATTTCAGAATTATTACAAATGCTTTACAAAAATAAGTTAAGGTAATTCTGAGCTATTATCCGGTTAACTTCAATTCCCTCCATACTGTAATATTACATTAGTGTAGTGCTGAATATTAATATTCAGTCCTAATTATGTGTCGGAAAACGAAAATATATTAATAAACTTAATTTAGTAGTCGTCTGGCTCACTATCGGTATCTGGCTCATGAACGACGCGAGATAAATTTTGTAACACTAAAAATTAAAAAAAAAACCAACCGTGGTTAAAACAAGTGGGGGGTTTATTGTTCTAACTTTAGTATAAAAAAAAAGTACATCACATTTTTAGGGCGATTGGTCAGATTGGCACTATCGGTATCTGGCTCATGAAAGACGCGAGGTTGCTCGTCCTCGCCATTGTAGATCTGACCAATCGCCCTAAAAATGTGATGTACTCTTGTTTTATACTAAAGTTAGAACAAGAAAACCCCCCACCCTCGGTTTTAACCACCGATGGCGTATTTTGGAAATTTTAGTGTTACAAAATTTATCTCGCGTCGTTCATGAGCCAGATACCGATAGTGAGCCAGACGACTACTAAATTAAGTTTATTAATATATTTTCGTTTTCCGACACATAATTAGGACTGAATATTAATATTCAGCACTACACTAATGTAATATTACAGTATGGAGGGAATTGAAGTTAACCGGATAATAGCTCAGAATTACCTAAGTTAAGTACACTCAGAAAAATCAATTTCTATCCATAATTTCAAAAACTCTTGCACCATCATCACTGCCAGCATCATCACCAATTTCTAAAACTGATACAATCGGTATATGGTAGCTAAAGTAGGATACAAACAGTTTTGATTCGAATTTATTTAAATATCGGAATTTATTTAAATATCGGAATTTATTTAAATATTCGAATTTATTTAAACTTCGGATTAAAATATCTATGAAAGTAAAAATGGTAGATATGTAGTATCTGTGAACGAAATGATGCTGGTTTTGTCCTCTTTAAAATGGTATGCGAACGAAAACTCTAGCTAATTTGGTTCAGGAGTTATGAAGAAAAGAAGCTCCTTTAGCTTTGAGTTGAGTACTAGTGGTGGCGGTGGCGGTGTCGCGATTTCATACTTTTTTCCTCTCCCGCAAATGCTTCCTTACGGGGTGCACAACGTGCCTAAAGAAGTTTTCACTTCAATTGTAAATAAACTATCAAATGATTAGGTTATAAAATACCATATGATTTTATTTCTAAACCTTAGTACTAGCGGTGGCGGTGGCGGTGTCGCGATTTCATACTTTTTTCCTCTCCCGCAAATGCTTCCTTACGGGGTGCACAACGTGCCTAAAGAAGTTTTCACTTCAAAAAATGAGAATATCTCGGTTAGTATTTGAGTCAATGAAATAACGATCATAACAACATTAACAGAACATCGCATTTGCAATAAAATTGATTCTATACATTTTTTTTCGATAAGAAGTATAATGACGGAGGTATATATTAAATGACAATAAATGTTGTTATATACATGTTTTCTCTAATATGAATATTAGCCGAGATATTTGGATTTTTTAGTTTTCATCCTCCAGTAAACCCCCACTCCTACTCATGTCATAACAATAAGCTGTTTCTTTGAAGTCTAAATACTAAATGGGGCTCAGGTTAGCCTAGTGAGTTAAAGCGTCGGTCTTAAACTCACATGGTAAACCTAGAGTGGCGAGTTCGATTCACGCCTGAGAAATAGGAATTTATTTAGTGACGAACTCATTAAATAAATTCCTTAGTCCCATCCTGGCAAGAAAAGGATGGTAACCTGATGATAACCCGTCCCAAATATACAAAGTAACAAAAGAGGACGTTAATAAATACTAAATATTATTCTCATTGAACTTTTACCTTTTGAGATAGCAGGATCAATATTATTGCAAAATTAATGTTCTATAAATGTTGTTCTATACATAATTTCTTTACCACGAAACGAGATATTTGGATTTTATCATTTTTGGCTTTCAGTAAACCCGCACTCCTTCTCATGTCATACTAACAATAAGCTGTTATATTATGAATCATTTAATTTAATAAATACCAAGCATTGTTTTTATTGAACTTTTACTTTGTGATAGACATACAAATTCGTTAAGTGGTGACGTCATCAATCAAGATTTTTCATTCTGAGCTCGAATATGTTTATTTCATTTAAACCATATTCAATATTTTACCGTATTAAAAATCGTATTTGTTATAGGCTGAAATTGGGCCTGGAAAAGGGGGGGGGGTTTCGAAAATTCAAAATATCTCCGTTATTACCTGTCGGGTCGGAATATGTCTTAGAACCAATCTTGTTAAGCTATTGATGCTCTATAATTGTTGTTCTGGGCGTTTTTTCATAATTCAAGTATTAAGGAAGTTATTCGTACTTTCTTGTTTTCAGCCTTCAGTACCCCCCCCCCTTCCTGTCTACTCATTGGTTTTTAGAAAGAAATTGAGAATGTGTGGTGATATGAGATCAAAATTATGTTATACCAGCACTTGGGAGCTCTACTTAGTTTACACATCCCCTGTGTGACGTACTTCATATAGTTTTGAAGGGACCTTATTTATGTCATCTGGATAGGATCGATGGACATTTGATGGCATTTTTTGAAAATCACATCATGAGTACAACCTTAATAGCTGATTTCATCTAAGAGAAAAGCGCTAAAAACTCCCTAAGAGAAATGTGTTGTTGAATAGCCTAGTATAATTTTGAAGATTTTACTTATAATTTATAATAGTCAACTGGATTGACGCTTGCTCTCACTGGTTAAGCCTGTCCTACTGTTTGAATTATTATATGTTATACCTCTTTGTATTATCACACCCCTTAAAATACTTTTATAGAAAATATGACACTTATTTAAGTATTCATATAAAATCAAGATTTCTTTGTACAATTAATTGTGATTTGTAATTTTGAAATTGCAGAGATAACCCCACGTATATTTATTTTCGTCTGAATTATTGAAATAGTTATCAGTTTGGCACCCCACATGGCGTTGTTTGTCTTGCCCGGCAGGAGGTTACGTTTTATGTTTACTTCGTTTTGTTAAGAAGTTTTTTTAGTTTTAATATATCAGCACAATTTTTGTTCCTAAGGATTTTTAAATGGTAAGGTGTTATTATTTGCTTTTAGTCTTTGTATGCTTTCAAAAAATGTACCCATGTTTTTTCGGTATTGTTAAACTATGTTTGAATTCATTTCAAACTGTCATTCCTGATGTGATAGTCCTTTAGTTTGAATCTGTATTTACTTCAAACTGTTTATTTATCTGTCTGAATGAACCCAATGAAATACCTACATGTATATTATTTTAAATTGATTATAAACAATATAGCAGTTTTATTTTAAATACAGAATAAATTATTAAAATGAAATCTGACTTATCAAGTTGGTTAGTAGGGGTCTTATTCAGACATTAGTCATCTCCAATGAAATATTAATAACATTTTTAAATTTTAGATTAATTTATGATTATTCCTATAGATGTTTCTGTTACACATAACTCTATTTTTATATGATTAAAAAGAATTGGTAATTTAATTTTATTTATTGCCTTATAATCTCTTATGCAATAAGACATATTGCTGTTGTCTTTGGAATAGCTTCCATTCTAGTCCGGCTGATTCTAAGGCCATCATTCATAGGCATTATTTCCTAATATATTTGCATATATTTTGAAAATGCAACCCCAGACTTAAATGTTTATTGTGACACTTATGACAATCGCCTTTAACCATCATAAATTTGACACTCTACACATTTTAATTGTCTATTGTCGATCAAAGTTAGACTATGAGGAATACATATTTAATTTCTAACAGTCCAGTGTCTGTGATTCATGTAAACTTTTAAATTAAATTATTATTATTTTACATCAAATCACTTAAAGGCTGATAAGCCTCTGAGATACAGCTTGACTGGCAAGCATTTCCCTTGACAATGGAAAAGTGTTTCGGAAGTCATGTGCGACACATCATGAGAGACTACGTTTTATTTGACTCCAAATAAAACCAACATTTCCTTATCCACCTACCAGCATATCATAACCGCCAAGAACAAAATTATTCTTTAAGGAATCAGCATAAAAAATGATTAATTAATATTTGCAGATAATCAAAATCATTGTTAAATGGAATTATGTATTCTTAATTTATATAACTGAAAATATTTATGTCTATACTGGTGTGAGGTTGATCAGACCATTAAATTCCTTTTATATATATTTTTATACTTAATAATATTTTCAAGAAAACACGTTATCTTAGAATCTATATTTGTTTTAACACATTTAAAAGTCTCTTCAGAAAAGTAGCTCAGGAGTAATTTTAAGGATTTTTATATGTTCTTTATATTTTCATGACAAGGGTCACTAATAAAAAACATATTTTTTCAGCGCAAACTTTACTTATACTTCCCTACATGTTTTGTGGCTTACCACCTCTTCAGCGGCTATCCCTTTTCAAAAAAACGAATAACATTAATTTAACAAAACCCTTAATAATTCTTTTCCTAGATATTGTATTAGTAGGTGCTTACATATATTGTATATTTATAAAATCTAATTATAGATTGTCACATACATTTCTGAAGTGCATGTTTCCTTCTTACATTCATTGCGACTCTCCTCACTGGGGAGGTAGTTGTTATTGAGGATCCCAAAGTAGGTTAAATCAGCTGACTACAAATCTATTATTTAATCGTCAACCTTGAACTCGATTATTTCGCACCATAATTTAAAATAAAATGTTTTAGAATATATAATTGAGGTATTTAATTTCGGGCAGTAGGGCAGTATCAAAATGTTAATATTTTATATATGTTAATAACATATATTTCACCTATTTATTATATTTTTTGTATATTTCGCCATGTTTCAACTGTTCCATAAAACTATTTTCATTATTCACCTATTTTTTTTAGGAGTGTGCTAAGCATCTATTTGATTACAAATATGACCATTGTTCATTAGTTCAATAGGAATAATTTTTTTGTTGTCTTTATTTTCCAGAACCCAAATGAGCGAGGACCGCCTCCATTCCCTCCTAGCGGATTCCCGATGCCTCCAATGGCAGGCTTCCCGGGTGGACCACCTCCTGGCTTTATACCGCCTCCAATCATGCCTCCAGGACCTCCGATGGCACCCCCTTTTGGAATACCTCCTCCAGGCTTTACTTTCCCTCCTAACCCAGGTAAATTTTATTCCTGATACTCAAGATTACACAACTTCTTTTACATGTAATAATCCAGAACGATGACCAGAACCAGGTCAGAAACTCTCAGCTTGAATAAAAAGCCTTGGATTAGCCAAATGCTCTCTACGTAATTTCCAGGAACCTTAAGACATGGTTTACTTCCTGGCTGTTGGCCCATCTTCCAAGAGTTCCACCAGCATTTGGTCAAATTACTCTCAGCAGGGTTAAAGTAATTGTGATATTGAATGAAGGAGAGTATCATGATTTGTATAAATATTTGAATAGTACTGGCAGATATAGCAGAATCCTGTGTGGGTTTAATATATAAATCACTTTGTTTTTGTTGTTTTTTGTTTATTGTCTTATATATGGGATTTATTAGTACTTTTTTTTTCAATATTAATATTGTTATGTTTATTGCAAAAATAATAAACATTGGTTATTAGAGTTCTTTTGGATTGCGAAATTAAACACACGCAAGTTTTAGAGTTTTTATCACTGCACAATTTATTTGACAATGCACTAAACACTTGGAAAATTATTCTTCACTACTACTCACAGTATGCACTGATAACTTCACTTCTTATTGCACAGTACAATAAGTTACAAATCACTGTAGATCACAACACGGCACTGCACTGAACTTCACAAAGTACACAGCACTGCACTCATAATCAAAAAGAACGCAGCACTACACTGATCTTCACATTACCTAAACTAAAAGCACTGTTCACTAAAGCTGCACTGGACACATTGTTATTCACTAGGAAAAAACTGAGAACAAACTAACTGTTGGCTGCTCTTATAGACGGGTCATGAGATCAAAGGAAAGCATCCAGACTAGCCTAGATTCTAGACAGGTGTTGCCGAGAATATTTCTGGTGCCAGCGGTCCTTCCATCAGTCAGATCCTTTCATCTACTTTGTACTTCTTAAATAAGTGATTAAAACTCTGCAATTTTCCTTGTACAGCCAGTTTTGGCAACAATATTATCAACCTTAGGCTTCTACGAAGTGATATATCAGTCTGGAAGGAGACGTACCCCAGTTATTCAGGACTGATATAATAGTCCTGGGTGTTTAGTAATGGATTCATACTAGCTACAAGATCCGTTCTTCCTCTATTGCCATCTGTTGACTTTTTATAAAAGCTACAGTGATACCCTTCAAAGCCGATAGATGGCATAGGGATTTACTTTTCTCATTTTTAGCTTCCCTATAGGGGGTTCCCGGATTACGATGAGTATCCTGATGTTAAGACACCGGAATGTGTCATCATTGAAACAAAAGATTTTTGAATTTTGTCCTTTTCCATAGTGTTACAAGGTTTTGCGACAAACTGAGATGTGTATAAAAAGTGAGAACTAGTGATTTACCTCCTTATTAAATAATATAAAGCATTTTCCAATAAAGCCTCAACAAATTATTATTCTTTTACTATGAAAACTAAATTAATTGCACTTTCAGTTGTTCCAGATATGCCCAAGGATTCTGGGAAACAAATGGAGAATGACAAAGGAAATGGGTAAGATTTAATTCTATAACTATTATAATTTGAAGATTAATTACAATAAGCAGTTACATTTGCTCTCCATCTATCTTCTTTAGAAACAGATTTTCTGAAATTTTCCTCTCATTTTTATTCAGTTCCCAGTGAAATCGTGATAGTTTTCTGTGTGGATTTCATCTGGTAAATAACATTCAGATATTTACTTATGTGTATATTACTGCTATAGCGGATCTAACTTTTGATTAATTGTTACTAAACTTGGCATTTAAACACTTTGTGTAAAATTAAGCTGAAATTGGACCGGAGGGGGGTTAGAGTGAAAGAAAATCGATAATTCAAAATATCTCTGTTACTGTGAGTCGGATTGTATGTACCCAATCTTGTTTTAAATATATTTTTAGCAGATTTCCCTTAGGTGAAATCAACTATTGAGGTTGTGCTCATGATGGGATTTTCCAAAATTTCTTCAAATGTCTATCAATCGTACTCAGGAGATAGCGGAAATGATGTCTGTTCAAAATTGTATATTTATTTGTCTGTTAATGCTCTAGTAGTCACAATTTTTCCCTCTTCATGACCAAATTTGATATTTAAATGTTATATGTAAAAATGAAGATAAGTTATTTAATGGCTAAAATAAAACTAGTGTTAGGGAGGGTTTAGAAGGGGAGAATTTCGAAATATCTTTGTTGTTATTCACTGAAGTCAAATACTGTATAGAATCAGTCTCGTTGCAAATGTAATGTTGTTAAATACATGTTTTCTCTACATTGAATATTAACCGATATATTTCTATATTTTAGTTTTTGCCTATCAGTTGACCCCACTCCTACTCAGGTCATATTAACTATAAACTGTTATATCATGAACCACCACATTCCAAAGTTAAATACCAAGTATGGTTTTCATTGAACCATTACTTTGTGAGACACGAGCTAATAATTCATGAAATGATATCATCAATTAAGATGTTTCATTCTTTATTTTTAAATATTTATTTGATCTATATCATATTCGATATTTTGCCGTTTCAGTCAACACTAAAGATCATATTTTTTATTGGCTGATATCGGACCTCGAATAGTAGTGGTATAGAGAGGTTATAATTACAAAATTCAAAGTATCTTCCTTATTATGAGTCTGATCATATAATGTTATAGAACCAATCTTGTTAAACTTTTTACTCATTGTTCTTTACATATAAATAAAGAATATGTGGTGATATGAAGTAACAAGTGTTATACCAGCACGTAGGAAATCTGCTTAGTTTACACAGCTCCTGCATGGCAGACTTTTCTATAAATGTTGTTCTATACACTTTTCCTCTAACTCGAGTATTTACCAGGATTTTCTGCATTTTTTTTAAATTTTCAGCCTTTTAATGAAACCCCCACTTTTAGTCATTGCAGTTTAAAAATAAGCTAATATAACATGAAACTTATTCCAAGCTTAAATGCCAAATATTAATTTCAACAGACATTTAATAGTTGAGATACATGCAAATACGTTGATTGATGGATCCTCTTCTTTATGTTATCATTATAATGCTCACAAATGTGGGTTAGATTAATATTTTTCCACAAACTACTCTGCTCATAGTAAAACAACAAAAGTTTAAACAGATAAAACATTAAGATGTTTTAAACAAATACACACTCAAAAATGTACTCTGTTTCAAAAACTTCAGATTGGGCAGAACATTAAGAAAACAACTTACCTTAATAAACACTAGCTTATTTCCCTACTATTTCCATTTACTAAATATATGAGAGTGCAAAAAACATAACTAGTTTTAAGTCTGAAATAGTATAAGGAATACCCTGTGCTAGCATGGCCACATTAAGAAAGGTGATCTTAGCTGAATTACCAATCAGCTGACATAATTGCTAAATACATACAAGAAAAACATACATTTTGTCGTAGTTTTACTTTTGATTAGCATTTGAATCATCTCTGTCGTGATGTGTCACCACAATAATAGATAAAGATCTAAAAATAAATACTTGATAAGAATTTACTTTTAATCTCTGGCCAAATTTAAAAAAGGGCTTGCAATATGATCTCATTTGGAACCTCTTCAACGTATTTATGTAAAATAAACTGTTCTTTAGGATATTTTATTTTAAATACAAAATTAATTACATATATTCTCTTATTATATCTTAAATATTTCTTGTGGAGAAAAGGTGTTATAAATCCATTCTGACAACTCAACCTCCAACATCACAAAATTGACTATACAGATATATTTTAATGTTTTCACAATCTATTACATGTTACAGGTTAGATGACTCAAAAGATAAGAAATCTGAGTGGACCGAACATAAAGCACCTGATGGAAGGACCTATTATTATAATACAATAACGAAAAAAAGTTTTTGGGATAAACCAGATGAACTAAAGACTCCTGCTGAGGTAACTCATTATATTTATTCCCTCTGAAAATGAATGCTCTAAATCATATGTGGGCAACCACCGGTTAGATTTGATCCTACATTTTGAAAAACCCAATTAAACAAAAATATCACACTACTTACACCAAATGAGGAAGATGAGGAGAGATTCATGTGTTTGGCAGTACTTATAAATGCAAACAGTTCTTTTCAATGATGAAAGTTAATAAATCAAAACATCGTACAAGGTTGACTGACAATAATTTGGAAAATTCTTTTCATCTTTGTATCAGTGGAATCAATCCAAACATCAATGGATAGTTTCCCAAATTCAATGTCTTATTGATTTCAGTGTCGCTATTTCACTTTTGTTGTTTTTAATAATTCCAAATTTTACTATTTAATTATAATGTTTTACCTATTTTAGCAGATTTCACTTATGGGAAATCAGCTAATGAGGTTGTACTCATGACGGAATTTTCGACATTTTTCTTCAAGTGTCCATCGATCCTACCTAGTAGATGACGAAAATGAGGTCCGTTCAAAACTGTATGTAAATATATATATATATATATATATATATATATATATATATTTGTCTGTTACCGCTCTAGAGGTCGCGATTTTTGTTTAATCGTTACCAAACTCGATATTTAAGTGTTTTATGTAAAAAGAAAGATCAAGTTTGTTAATCGCTGAAATCGAACCAGTGGGAGGGGGGGATTAGAGGGGAGGATTTTCGAAAATTCGAAATATCTCCGTTACTATACGTCGGATCGAAAAATTATACAGAATCAATCTTATTACAAATTAAATTTACTATAAATATTGTTATACACATTTATTCTCTATCTTGAATATTAACCGAGATATTTGCATTTTTCAGTTTTCACCAAACCGCCACTTCTACTCATGTTACGTAAACAATACTCTGATACATAATAAATCACATTATTGGAAGTTTAAATACCAAAAATTGTATTCAAGAGACCTTTATTATACGAGATACATGCAAATATGTACTGGTGACCCCCCCCCCATCTTAAAGTTTTGGACTACTAAAATTTTATTGATTGAGATAACAATTATTCTGACTCATTATTAATTACAGTACTAGATATAGTAAATAGTTCTCAATAAAATTAATGTGTTATATTCTGATATATTTCAGTAATTGTTTTTCTTTCCTGTGTGAGGCGGGACCCGTTTGTTTACATTTCTAACCTAACGCTTCCTGTCGGCAGGCTATTGAAATTGGATGAAACATTTCTTATTTCCGTTTGTATTTATTCACGGTGTTGTGTTAGCAGTATGTATATTTATCTATTACTAAACTTCACGAGGGAAATCTGCTTAGTTTACGCAGCCCCTGCGTGACAGACTTTTTGTTCATTTCATTTTGTTATTTTAATAAATTGTATTATAATTACATTGTGGTATAATTTCATGTCTGATATCTATCGTTAAAATTTATGAACACTACTTTTAAATGCACTACTTATAAAAGCGACCTACGAATGTATTTGCACACTAAAGTTTGGCCCTCAACATGTAAAAGATTGCCCACACCTGCTCGAAATAGTAAATCAAAAAAGTACTCAGGTGTGATTTTCCAATTAAAATACTAAAATTGTTTAGTCTACACATCTGTAGTTACATTGCAGTCTTTAGAGTTTCTTTTCTTACTAAAATAAGTTATATATAGATGTATCATACTCAAAGAGCTAGGCAAGGCTAATAGTTTCCTCTGACACCGTCTCGTTCATCCCCAACCTACCTCCATTTCCCCTCCAACGCCTCTCTTCATTTTCTCCTTTAGCTTTACGTACAGCCGTGTTTACATCAATAAAATTCTATTGTATTTATTAAGGCTACCTCCCCTCTGACCACACCCCTGGTTCTTTTGTATGTGGTTTAGCTATAGTTTTCAAGGTCTTCTGAAAATTACTGACTTCTTAGTAGATTTCCCTTGAGAGAAATCAGCTGTGGAGGTTGTACTCATAGCACAATTTCAGAAAAATTTCATGAAATTTCCAAAGTTTTATATATTGTTATATGCTTAAAAAAAAATAGATGAATTTAAGGCTCTTTAATTCCCTTGATGGGCAAATTTATTTTATTGTGTTCTAGAGTTAGGCAGTGTCATAGACATAGGCCTTGACGTGACCTAAGAATACCGGCCTTTTGCATAAAGTTCTAAAAAAATTAATAATTAATAAATTACTAAAACTTCCTAACTCTAGTAACACTAAGAAGTTAATTAATTTATAGCCAACCAGTTTTATACTAGGATTATTTTTAATTTTAATGCAGCTATTTAAATTATTTATTTATAATAATGTCCACTTTTTGCAACTAAGGCTAATTGGGACGGGTTATCTACAGGTTACCACCTATTTCTAGCCAGGGTGGGACTAAGGATTTTATTTAATGAATTCCGTCACTAAATAAATTCCTATTGCCCAGGCGAGAATCGAACTCGCCACTCTAGGTTTACCATCTTTTAAATTAATAAAAGATTAAAAGGTGATTAACAACTTAAATTAAGGTAATTAAATTGAATTCTATTTGTAATCAAAATTATATAATACTGACTCTCAAATCTCAGGTTGAAAAATGTGGGCAGATGATGAAATATATAATATATTCAGTTTTAAACTATGAATATGTGTCCTACTCTCTCACCCAGAATATTTAGAAACTTGCAAATTTCACTTGGCCTGGACTTAAAATAACAAATGCCATACCAGGATGAGTGATGCAGACTTTATAAAAAAGGCATTATTAATATTTAAAAAATAAGTTACTGAGGATTCCCATGTTACTGGCTCCATCCTCTCTAAACAAGAGAGAGAGAGGGACAAAAAGAGTCCAGCCTAGAATTTACCCTCGTCGTATATCGATTGAGAAAATAGTCCATAACTGTTAATGTCTTTCGCTCTTCTTTAGGCCTCCTTCAAATGTTCACCTCCTGGGTAGGATCGATGGATTTTTGAAGAAATTTTGAATACCCAAAGAAAGTACCTTTGGGCTGGATACATTATTTGAGTCAAAGTGGCAAAACTATATGCGTAAGAGGTCAGGGAGGTGATATGTAGAATGGTAGTGTGTTTCCTGAACTGGCTGTTAATATAGTAATATAACCTAGACAAAATATTTAGCAAAATAAATAAAAATCTACTCTACAAAAATGAAAGAGGTTTGGGAGCTTTTTGGTCTGTGAGATAAGACTATGATCTTAATACATTTGCTGGAACTAAAGTCCCATGAATTTATTTTGCGACTAAAGCATTAAATCAAATCCTTGACGGTGGTATACTCTAGACAACCCATCCTTTTTACACATATTAAACATATATAACAATTTATCCGTTCAAAGTAACTGAGTTAGTTTGAACTTAGAAGTGTTGCTTCTACAGATATCCAAAATATGAACACACCATCTGAATTTTGTCTAAGTGTGAGGCCATCAACATAAAGATCTATGCCTTGTAATTGCAACCATTAGTTTCTGTTTAAAGCAACTTTTTCCATGTTACAATATTTACCAAAACCAATGAGTCTCTTGATACTTTCAAGAAATGACTTTTGGGCAACTCTCTTCCCCAATTAGGACTAATAATCTTACTTTCAACTGCATTTTTGGGATTAAATTGTTAAGTCTTAAGATATGTCCAAGATACTTCACCCTCTTTCCCCCCAAGACTTCTACTTTAATTTATCCCATTTAGGAATCCCTCGTTTATGAAGCCCAATTGAAAATCCCATCATGACTACAACCTCAATAGCTGATTTCCCTCAAGAAAAACTGCTAAAAGCTCTCACTAACAATACCATGGGTGTCATGTCCTGCTGATTTATCTTATAATTAACACTCGTTGCAATTTTTTCATGCTCTACTTTTAAATGAATTCATAATTTATTTTGCAGAGGAAGTTGTCTCAATGCCCTTGGAAAGAATACAAATCAGACTCTGGCAAAGTGTACTACCACAATGTTGTTACTAAGGAATCAAGGTGGACCATTCCTAAGGAATTAGAAGAACTCAAGGCAAAGATTGCAGAAGAAGAAGAAGCTGAGTAATACTATTATTTTTAATTGAATGTGTGCGTGCGTGTGTGTGTTCTATTCACTTTATGTTTTAATGAGGTTTATTAGCTTTTTTTGATCTCTTACAAGAGACATATTCCTATTAGTCTGATAAACCTTAGAATGAGAACCTTTGTTTGACTTATATCCATTTCATTGATTACTTTATTTTTTTATTTATGTTGTATATTTAATTTCCTCAGTAAAGAAAAGCAGGATGACACAAGGAGTACTACACCTGTCCTACCAAATGACTCAAATTCAGCATCGATCCCCATGCCAATGAGTAAGTATCATTTTCACCTTTGCCATTTTAATCTAGTAAATAATTAGGCTTGTAAACAATGAAGTTCTAAATTTTATGATGTGCTTCAATTGAAAGTACTATGCGATATATCTGTTCAAATGCATTGGATCGAAAATGTCATGAACATATTTTATAAATATTTTTATGACAACCAACGAAATACCAAAGTCTTTTGTACCTCTAACAGGTACGGACAAATTTGCAATTTTTCTGTTTTCACCCCTCTAAACCACTCCTTTCTCCCTCTAATCATTTTCAATCAATGGGGAAGGCCCACGACTAGATGTTACAGCAATCCTAAATATAAAATTTAAGCATTTTAAGGTTAGCCATTTTTGGTTATGCCAAGGACCTTCTGGTATGATATCGAAAACTGGTCAAAATAGGTTCAGGGAGGGGCAAAATGGATAATTCTGTTGAAGTCTGAAAACAAAAATTTTTCTTGATAATAATTCTTTCTTTACTTCATACATGGATGTGAAATTTAGTTTTTTAGAAAAAGACTTAATTTCATTCAATTGAAATCACAAAAACCATAAATAAGACAGCATTAGCACAACACTTAATACAAGAAACACATTTAATTTTGATAAAACTAAAATACTATATAGAGAAAATGAAACTATCAAGGAAAATAACACAAGCCATTTATGTATCTAAAAGTATTGTTACGTTTTTTTTACCAAAACCTTTTTAATAAGAGTTCTTTTGGATTGCAAAATTAAATACTCGCAAGTTACACAGTTTTTATCACTGCACAATTTATTTCACAATGCACAATACACTTGGTTTTTATTCTTAATTACTACTTACAGTATACACTGATAGCGTCACTGTTCTTCAGATTACACAGTCCAACAATTCACTCACGGTCACTGAAATTCACAACAATACGGCACTGCACTGTCCTTGACTTCGCGGCACTTCACTGTCCTTTACTTCGCGGCACTGCACTGTCCTTTACTTCACGGCACAACAATGTTCTTCTTATAAAAACACTTTACTGCACTGCACTAAGTCATACTGTAGCACTGGTGTGACCATCAAGACAGGTGAGAATAAAACTGACTCTCACGGCAGGCCCTCCTTCTTTATATAGCTTGTCGGCATACATCAAAGGGGAATTGTCTGGACCCCTCGACGTCTGGCTGGAAGGTACTAGTAGAGGCTAGAACTTTCTGTCGGCTGCTTTGATCTACGTCACACTTTCCAAATACGCGACTCTCTCTCTGAAGAATTATTCATCTATTTAATTTTCGCAACAGTATTCATAAAACTATAAATTATAAAACAGATACTGGAAAAATAAGCACAGTCTATCCAAGTGTAATTAATTAATTAAAAATATGATGTGATCATCCTTATTGTACGTTCCAAATTTTTCAGATAATTATTAGCAGATTTCCCTCAAGTGAAATCAGCTATTGAGGTCGTTCTCATGATGCGATTTTCAAAAAAAATAAATAAATAAAAAATAAAAAAAAATAGCACTAATCTTATTTCAAATTAAATGTACTATAAATATTGTTATATACATTTAGCCTTTATTATGAATATTAACCGAGATATTTCCATATTTTAGTTTTCAGCCATCAGTAATATCACACTCCTACTCATGTCATACTAAATATAAGCTGTAATATCATGAACCACTTCATTGCAATGTTAAATACCAAATATTGTTTTTAAGAGACGTTTATTATGCTAGATACATGCAAATATGTTCTCGTGACATCTCTCTCCCTCCCCCATGTCTTAAGTTTTCGGACTACTAAAATTTGATTAATTGAGATAAAAATTATTCAGATTCATTATAAATTACAATAATAGATATAATAAATAATTTTCAATAAAATTAGTATGTTATATTCTGACATATTTCAGGTAATTGTTTTTCTTTCCGGTGAGAGGTTGGCAGACCTCAGATTTCAAACGCTTCCCATCGGGAGGTTATTACAATTGACTGAAAGCTTTATTACCTTTTGTATTTATTTACTTTATATTCACAGCGGTGTTGCGTTACCAGTATATAGATTTATCTATTGTTAAACCTCACAAGGAAAATCTGCTTAGTTTAAGCAGCCACTGCATGACAGACTTCTTTTATATTTAGTACAAATAAAGTATCCTTTAATTTTTTCTTTGGCAAATTCCTTCAAATTAATGAAATTTCCCAAAGAAACCAACTGCCCCAAGGAATAGTTCAACCTTTTTGGAAGTCATCATTCATATTACATTAAATGTATTATACTTTCCTCTTATCTAATAGCATTTTTGGCAAAAGTAATTGATTGTTTTAAGTACAATTCCATGTGGTATTTTATTTTTATTTTAATATTCACCTTGATTCCAGACACCGAAATCGCCAAGTCTACTACTCCACCGCCTAGTTCTGGAAAGTCGGCCCTTGATCAAGCAATGGCTGCCACTCTAGCTGCTATGAGTGTTTCCACTCCACCTCCCCGTGCTGGTGAGTTTATTCTACATTTAGCTAGATAGTTTAAATTTACAGTATTTCCCTATTTTTATAATGATTAAATGAAACTTTATTACCACTTTCATAAGGTGTGAAATTCAGCCTTATGAAAGACTGAAAAATTATTTCAAGAAATGAAGCCGTGTTCCAAAAATGAAAATCAGTGCATTTTGACAGGAAACAGTTATACTCATTGTTTGGTATATACGTTGCAGAATTCATTCATCTGTAGAGAATATAATCTTATGGCTTGAAGTTATTGAGAGCATTTATAAAGTCTTTGCACTGCATAAATTGTTGTTTTCTCACAGTATTGATCAATATTCTATCAGCAATGATAATATTGACTCATAATTCATTCATAAAGCTTTTAAAACAAGTATTTATGCTACCAAGTGATCTTTGAGAATTTTCAGAATCACTCATGCACAAGTTTTGATAGATTAGAAATATTGAAGTATCTATTTACAAAATATTTTAAATTTTAGATAGATTGCTTATGAAAAATTTTATGTGGGTATCACGTCTCTCCTTCCATTTTATTAAATAAAATAAACGAAATATTAAGTTTAACTTCATTTAAAATTATTTAATATTAAAGTGATATACAATATTTCAGTTCCAATGAGCCAGGTCATAGAATATCATTGAGTTTAATTTATAGTTCTTTTTATGATAAACAAAAAAGGTCTTATATAAATTTTTTCTACCTCTAATATGTACAAAGACATTTGGGATTTGTTTTTTTACATCCTTCTCTAAACCCTTCCCCCACTTATTTGATTGCACAACTAGACATTGTGGCAATCCTCAATATGAAATGCCCCCTCTCCCCCTCCTCTCTCTCTTCCCCCTCCTCCTCTCTCTCCCTCCTCCCCTCTCCTCTATGGATCTTTGAAGAAATGCTGCTCTATTTTCAGATGATGATAGTAATTCCAATGCTTCAATGCCTGGACGACCGGAGCCTGTAGACCCTAAAATATCTTTTAAGGACAAAAAAGAAATGGCAGAAGCTTTTAGAAGCCTTCTTAAAGAAAAGGTAAGTATTTTTTTTTTTATATTTATACATATACTTTGAAAAAGGGGAATAAAATATTTCATTGAGGAACATGATATTTGTAGTATATAATAGCAATACTATAACCTGTCTGTGTAATTGCAGCTAATCCATCTAGTGAACCAGTGTATGAAATACTGTGTATTTTATTTTTTAAATAATAGTTTAAAATTATATAGGGCAGACAACAAACTTATACAAATTAAACTTACAATCCATGATGTGTGTGTGTTAGATTTATTTTACAATTTGTATTATAGAAAATAATTTTTATTTATCTATTAATTTAATTTTTAAAAACTAAAACTTCGAAAACTATTTTAACTTTTATTACGAACTAATTTAAATTTGTTTAGTACTTTTATTATCTACTTATGGGGCTCAGGTTAGCCATGTGAGTTCAAGCATTGACCTTGATCTTACATGGGAAATTCATGGCTAAAGTAGCGAGTTCGATTCCCGCCTGGGCAAAGGAAATTATTTAGTGACTGAATTCATTAAACAAAATCTATAGTCCCACCCTGGCTAGAAAAGGGTAGTAACCTGTAGATAACTCGTCTCAATTAGTCAGAGTAGCAAAAAGTGTACGTTAATAAATAATCTATTTATGCTTTTAATTGTATTTGGTATTGTTAGTTTTTCATTGAGTTCTGAGTTTTGTTCAATCTTTTGTTTGCATATTTTATTTAATATTTGGTCATGTTTTTGTTCTATATTATGATTCTTTCTTTTTTTTTCTATATGTTGCATTTGTGTATTTTCATTTATTTATTTATTTGGTGAGCTCCGCAACTAAGCAAAGCCGGTCAGTATCATTTATTTTCAAAACCCTAAATAAAAATGTTAAAACAATGAAAAATGTTTTTATAATTATTAAAACATAGTATAAAATATAGCAAAATAAAATTGAGGAATTGTTAAATTAAAACTATTTGAAACTATAAATTTTGCGATAAATCCTGGAATGAGGATGATGGAAGTCTATGGCACAAGTTTAAAAATTTATTATACACTATTGTTCACAGAAACACGCACACGAATTAGTAACGTAATTTGAGATATAAAATTTAATGGGAGAAATAGTGGAATAGAAGTGGTTTAAAGTGTGTTGTAAATGTCAATTGTCTTCAAGTGATTTAAGAGTGTATTTATATATGAGCTACCTTCTGTTAATAGTTCTTGCAAGTCGTTCGGTAAGTTGAGATGTTCACGTAGTCTGCAGTTGGTCAGGAGATGTTTAATGGTCAGAGCTTTGTTAAAGTGAGTGCGTGTAGGTCTTTCTTTTAGCAGATTTCCCCTAAGGGAAATCAGCTACTGAGGTCGTACTCATGACGCAATTTTCGAAATTCTCTTCAGGTGTCCATCAATCCTACCCAGGAGATGACGAAATTGAGGTCCCTTCAAAATTATATATGTATATTTGTCTGTGAACACTATAGCAGTTGCAATTATTGTTTAATCATTACCAAACTTGATATTTAGTTGTTTTATGTAAAAAGAAAGATCAAGTTAGTTAACGGCTGAAATCGGACAAGTGGGAGGGGGGATTTAGAGGGGAGGAATGCCAAAATATCTCACTTACTATACTTCGGATTGAAAAATTGTATGGAAATAATCTTATTGCAAATTAAATTTACTATAAATATTGATGTATACATATTTTCTGTATTAACCGAGATATTTGAACTTTTTAGTTTTTCGCTTTTAGTAAACCATCACTCCTACTAGTGTCATATTAATAAATAAGCTGTTACATCATGAACCACTTCATTACTAGGCTAAATACCAAATAGTGTTTTCATTGAATTTTATTTTGTGAGATATATGCAAATACTTTCCTGTCCCCCACCTTTTGTTTGTTCTTGGATTACTAAAATTTAAGTAATTTAGATAAAACTGATTCTAATTCATTACAGCACAAGCTTTAGTAAATTGTTTTCAATAAAATGAATATGTTGTATTCAGATATATTTCGTTAATTGTTTGTCTATCTATTCAGAGCTACGAGGTTGGCTTGCCTGTTTGTTTACAATTCAGCCGCTTTCCGTTGTAGAAATTACTTATCATTCATATAGTGTTAAGTTTGTATATTTATCTATTGTAAAGATTCGCATGGGACATTTTGGTTTACGAGCTATGAATGTGTAAATAGTGAATATCCTATTCTAAGCCTAGTCAGCATGAATTGATCTCGCCTGGTAAGATTTTCCTTTGTTTGGGTTGTCTAGGATTTCTAGGAGTTTGTTGTCAGTTTGTAGCCATTTGGTTGTCCAGGCATGGAGTACTGGTGTTTTAATTACCCATTTCAAGTCTTGTGTAGTCAGCCTGTCAATGTATTCTTCTATGAATATAGTCAATGTTTTTTTTTTAATTCTTCTATTAGTAGTTAATTTAAAAAAAAAAAAATATAAATAAGCAGTATTGCCTAATTTGTGAAGCTCTTAAAAAAAAAAAAAAAGTAGTTTAAATACATACTTTCTGTTGTCTTAGTAAAATAAGTATTTTGTAAGTAATATTTTTGGGGAAGAAGAACATTTGCTAACCGTGTTCCAAAATTGTTATATGCTTGGTCCTTGCCACTCTGGTATATTGTTAAATCTACAACATTGCAAAGTTGCCAATGGAAATCAATTAACTATTTTAAAAAAATTATAAGTTTCGAGGTAAAACAGAGAAGTTAACAGTATATTAGCACAATATATTTGCAGAAACATTTCTTCTGAAATGTATCTCCCATATCCTCCTTTGTTTATCAATTGGTTGCTTAATTTTCTCAAGTAGTGTAACATAATTACAATACTGGGATAACTAAAGAACTGAAAACCAGCAAACTCTTCTTTTTTTAAACATATTAACACATAGCTAATAGCATAATTTTGTTTCATGTGTGACACCAATTTTTTTTTTTACATTTCTTTCAGGATATACCAAGTAATGCGTCTTGGGAACAAGCCGTTAAGTTAATCTGTAATGATCCTCGTTACCCTCAGCTAAAGCACTTTAGTGATAAAAAGCAAGTATTCAATGCTTATAAAACACAAAGGCGGAAAGAAGAGGCTGAAGAACAACGGCTGAGGGCAAAGAAAGCTAAGGAAGACCTAGAACATTTCTTGATGACAACTGACAAAATGCACTCAACAATGAGGTAATTTTATAACTTATAAACAATTAACCCTTACCTGATATATTAGTTCAGGGTTTTTTGTGAGTGGAATGGTCTGGACTGATACAATAGCCCCCATGGTGTTTAGGGATGGATTCTTACAAGCTATTATTAGATTAGTTCTTCCTCATTGCCATCTGTTGACTTTTTATAACTCCATCCTCTTTCAAAACCAACTTATAGCATTGGGATTTACTTTTCTCATTTTTACCTTCACTATACTATGAAGCCCTTTATACTTGCTCTGTCCCTTTTAGCACATTTCTCTTAATGGAAATCATCTATTACTCATCATGTGATTTTCGAAATATTTCCTCAAATGTCCATAGATCCTACCTAGAAAAACTATGTATATATGAATATATAAATTTATATTTATTTATTTGTCTGTTAACACTTTAGCAGTCACAATTTTTATTTTATCATTACTAAATTCGATACTTAAATGTTTTATGTAAAAATAAAGATCAAGTTCATTAATGACTGAAATCTGACTATTATGCGATGGATCGAAAAATTGTACACAGCCAATCTTATTGCAAATGTAATGTTCTATAAAGCCAATCTTATTGCAAATATAATGTTCTATAAATGTTGTTATGTATGTTTTTTTTTCACTATCTTGATTAACCAAGATATTGACATTTTTTAATTTTCGGCGTTCAGTAAACCGCCACTCCTACTCATTTCATATTAACTGTAAGCTGTTGTTTTCTGAAACACTTTATTTGAAGCTGGTTATATTGTTCTCAGATGAATAACATGATCTAGTCTTCGCAAAATCATTGTAAATGAGCAAGAATTCAGGAAAGCTTCTGTGCATTTGATTTTAGAATATTGTCATTTTTTAAGCATTTCATTGTGCTCTATATTTGTAGGTACTATCGATGCCAAGAAGCGTTTGGTCACCTTGACATTTGGAAGAACGTCCACGATTCTGATAGAAGAGAGATTTACGAAGACTGTGTTTTTAATCTTGCTAAAAGAGAAAAAGAGGAGTCTAAAGCAAAGAAAAAGAGGAATATGAAACAGTTAGCAACAATTTTAGATTCCATGGCTCAAATAGATCATCGCACCACGTGGCAAGAAGCTCAGCAAATGCTTCTCGATAATCCGACTTTTGTGAATGATGCTGACCTTCTAGGTTAATAACTTTTATTAAAACAATTTACATTTTATTTTAGCTAGTAAATTATTAAATTGAAATTCTATTTCACAGCTGGTTGGAGGATGTGTACCCTTCATGCACTTCTTTTCTGTTTATATTGAACTTTCTTAACCATTTGGGGGTGGTTGTAGCTCAGTGGTAATATCCAAGTCATAATAATTTTAATTTTAGATTTTGTTAATTTTCTTAATCCCACTCCTTTTCTGATAAAAACAATATGTCGTGTTTTAGCTTCAAATAAGATAGCTTGTGATATATTAACTTATTACTAATGAGAAATGAGCAGGTGCAAAGGATTGCTGTGGCTTAAAAATTGTAAATCCAAATATCTCGATCGTTGTTAGGCTTACAATACAAATGCTTAGATCAACAATTGTACATAATCAATTTTGTGCAATAAGAGTGACCTTATAATATTTTTCGGTCTGATTCATAATAATGAAGTGATGGTTATTCATAATAATGGAGTTATTTTGAATTTTTGATTTCTGCCCTTACACCTCCCCCCCTCTTTGATGCATGCAAGGGTAGACCATCCCGCTTGAGATTAGTACTTGAAAGAGATCAGTGTGACTGCAATGTTAGTACACTTTATTACTACCAGAATGTGCTAGTGAAATGATGGGGGTCTAGCAAGTAAATCAATTTGGCAACCTGTCAATAGACAAGCTGGCAATTGGTTATCTGTACACAGGAGACAACTCATTCGGAGTCCTCCTTGGTTAACAGGGGCTGTAGGAGTAGATGACTCTTTACATAAAACTACCAACTTTTTGTTATTGAATGTGATCTTTTGTTTTACGTGAAATGCTTAAATATGGAACTTGGTAATGATAAAACAAAAATTGCAAACCCTAGTCGGTAGCAGGTGAGTGTATGTGTGTGATAATCACCTCACTCTTCACTTTGCTTATATATGCATTCCCTTAAGGGAAATCAGCTATTGAGGTCGTACTCATGACGCGGTTTTCAACAAATTTCTTCAAATGTCCATCGATTCTACCCAGGAGATGACGAAAATGAGGTCGGTTCAAAACTATATATATATATATATATATATATATATATATATATATATATATATATATATATATATTGTCTGTTAACACTCTAGCGGTTGCAATTTTTGTTTAATTGTTACCAAACTTGGTGTTTAATTGTTTTATGTAAAAAGAAAGATCAAGTTCGTTAATGGCTGAAATCGGACCGAGGGGGGGATTTCGAAATCTCCGTTACTGTATGTCGGATCGAAAACTTGTATAGAATCAATCTCATTGAAAATTAAATTTACTATAAATATTTTTATGTACAGTTATTCTCTATCTTGAATATTAACTGAGATATTTGTATTTTTATTAAGTGTGTGCAGAAACGGGCTAATGTCTGATATTGGTTCTATTCATAAATTTCCGCCGAAAGCTAGTTGGGCTGTTTCCGTAACTGTTTGGCTCTTGTGAAATTGGTTTAGAGACTCGCTACTACTTCTGTTACTATTATACCGATTTCTCTATTATAAAACTTCTCTCTCTTAGTTTGCGCAGCCCCTGTTGGACTTTTTTTTTGTTACTTCAGTACTGATATGGTGACAGATTGCTAGCAAAACTGTCGTAGTATTTGTTTCTTTTATCATAGTTTCCTTATAACTATGTTCAATCAGCCATTACTTAATGATAATCCCCTCTGTTCTACAATACAACATCTGCGTTTTCAGCGTCTTCTGTTAAAAACCCGTCTTATTGTAACATTTGATAGTTTGTTGTGTGACGAGTCACTGTTTGTGAACTAAATCTAAACAACATTGATGACCAGTACAATGATAACAACATAAAATAGAGAATACATTTGATGTCGTATTAAACTAGGATTAGAATTAGTATTTGTGTGCTCAACTACTAAAGGTTATTAGCACCATTTGCACTAAGGTCATATTAAACTATGTAATTAGTTTTAAATATCAGAAAATGTTGAGAACTGCATAGTTAATATAGATGTTTGCTGTTTTTTGGTCTTAACACTTCTCTTGCCGAAGAACAAGAGAAATTGTTTTGGTTCTTGTGATAGGGCCTTTGAAAAAAAAAACTTTTAATCGATAACCTTGGTGCCATTAATATGGATTTTTACTGACAATTATAACTTAACTAAACAATTAATTGAAAGGTTTCTTTATTTCTTCAGGTATGGACAAGGAAGATGCTTTAATTGTATTTGAAGATCATATCCGAGAGCTTGAAAAGGAGGAAGAAGAAGAAAAAGAGAAAGAGAAAAAAAGGAGAAAACGCCAACAAAGGAAAAATCGAGATGCTTTTGGTGTAAGTTTTCAACTTGAATTATTAACATTTTGGATAAATTTCAAATAATTGGAAAAATATTGAGGTCTGTGTGCTTCATAGTTTGTCTAGATGTTGTATATAAAGTCAAAATAAAAAGTCTGTCACGCAGGGGCTGCGTAAAGTAAGCAAATTTTTCATGTGCTAGTCTAACACACTTTTGATCTCATATCCCAACATATTTCTATTTAGAAAACAGTAGAAGGGATCGGTGGATTATTTGCTTAGTTCAGTTTTCCTTTTTAGAAATTCAAATACTCAGTTAATATCCATGATAGAGAAAATATGTATATAACAACATTTATAGAAAATTAAATTAGCTATAACATTGATTTTATACACTTTTTCGAACCGACTATAATAACGATAATATTTCAAATTTTCGAAATTCTTCCCCTCTAACTCTCCCTCCTTCCCACATGGATTTCAGGCGGTAACAAAATATCTTTGTCCCTCTCAACAAGCTATTGATGATCAAAATCCCACCCATTCAATGAGAGAGATTGCTATGGCCCTAAATGTGGTTCACACAAGCTTGGCTATATTTCCAGGCTTAATCTTTGGGTCCCTCACTCTCTAACCGAAGTCGACTTTGCAACATGCATTTCGGTTTGTTACTACAGTGGAACACTGGAAATGGCAACAAAATGACCCATTTTTGAAAAGGTTGGTAACATAACAGGAGATGAAAAATTGTTATTTTATGATAATATAGTCTGTAGAAAATCGTGGGGACCTAGTAGTGAGGCTAGAAGATGTCAAAACCCGGATGACATCCAAAGAAGATAATGATTTCCATATGATGGGATTTCAAGGGTGCTATTTTCTATGAGCTATTGTCATCAGGTAAAACAATTGATTTAACTCTATACTGCTCACAATTCACAAAATTGGATCAATCAATTAAAAATAAATGCCCAGAACTGGCAAATTACAAGGCTGTGGTGTTCTACCACGACAACACTAGGCCTCACAGCTCATTGGTCACTCGCAATAAATCATTGAGCCTTGGATGACACCTTTTGCCCCAGGCTCCCTACTCACTAGGTCTAGCTCCTATTGACTAGCACTTATTTTGGTCTCTACACAACTCCATAAATAGAAACAAATTCCAAAAGGAAGAGGACATCAATAACCACTTAGATCATTTTTTAACAATAATCCCTAGACATGGACATGGCATGTCTACAGTTAGTGGAGATAGGAAAAAGTCGTATTAAATAATGGTCAGTAAATTGTAGACTAAAATAAATTTGATGTCTATAATACACTGAGTTTTAATTCACCCTGAAAATACAACAGACTTTATTACCAACCCATTATTATATTTTTTTTAAGGTAAGAAAGATGTAGTCTTCCTACATAAAAACTTTATAACTACCATTCAGCATTCAGTAGATGGACAGGGCAAGTGACTGCTACATTATCTCCCATTCTTTAGCGTTATTTGCTTAGTTCAGTTTGTTTTGTATTAGCAGATTTCCCTTAAGGGAAATCAGCTATTGAGGTCGTACTCATGACGCGAGTTTCGAAAAATTTCTTCAAATGTCCATCGATCCTACCCAGGAGATGACGAAAATGAAGTCTGTTCAAAATTATATATATATATATATATATATATATATATATATATATATATATATATATATATTTGTCTGTTAACTCTCTAGCGGTCGCAATTTTTGTTTGATCGTTACCAAACTCGGCTGTAATCGGACAAGTGGGAGGGGAGATTTAGAGGTGAAAAATTGCCAAAATATCTCCGTTATTATGCGTCAGATCGAAAAATTGTATAGAATGAATCTTATTGCAAATTGAATTTACTATAAATATTGTTCTATTCATTTCTTCTGTATCTTGAATATTAACCGAGATATTTGCATTTGTATTCTGCATGGGGTCGGCTATGTTCGGACATTCCACCGAGAGCTCTGGCGGCCTTTTACGTAACTATTCGTCCCTCGTGAATAGGTTTAGAGGTTTTTTTACTACTACAGTTGTTATTGGGCAGATTTATCTACTGTAAAACTTCACGTGGGAAATCTGCTTAGTTTACGCTGCCCCTGCATGACGGACTTCTTTAATATAGAGCTCAGGATGCTGTTGATAAGTTGAAATCAATAGTTATAAATGAAAGTTTTATCCAGGTAGGCTAGGCCACATATTTCTTATCTTGCAATATTGATCAGTCAACATTCTATTTTTGCAGATGTTATTGAATGAATTACACGAGGAAGGGAAGCTTACATCCATGTCTCTTTGGGTAGAACTCTACCCAATCATTAGTGCTGACATACGATTTTCTGCAATGCTCGGTCAGTCAGGTATGATTATTCTTCTTAATTTTTTTTTTTTTGTTATTTAATTTAATCATGATTATTTAATTTTTTCTCTTTTTGAATATTGATTCTTGACATGTTAAATGCTTAATGGTTTTGTTACTTGATAGTGAATGTTGGTTTCTGTGAAATTTCTGAAAGTTCATGAAAACTTATTTTTTTTCTTTTTAGGATCGACTCCCCTGGATTTGTTTAAATTTTATGTTGAAGATCTTAAATCTAGATTTCATGATGAAAGGAAAATTATCAAAGAAATTTTAAAAGAAAAAGGTTTTGAAGTGGAAGTAAGTAGGACAATTTTCTATCACACTTTTTAATTTACTTTTTGCAATATCATTTCTCTCTTTTATTTGTCCGGAAATATTCTTGTTGAAAAAATGAAGGTCTTTATACATTTTTCTCTTATTATTATGAAGTAACAGCCAATAAATGTTCTTTATATTCTAAAGAATGATTTATACTCGCTATTTCTAAAACTTTAGCCTTCTGAATATTATGTAATTAAGAGCGATTTAAATGTATTACAAAGCATAATTGTACTACCATTTAGCCGATTTCTCTTGAGGGAAATCAGCTATTGAGGTTGTACTCAGGGCACAATTTTCAAAAAATTTCTTCAAATTTTCATTGATTCTACCTAGTACATCAAGAAAATGAGTTGTGATTAAATATATATATATATATATATATATATATATATATACACACACACATACATACATACATATACACATATATACACATATATACACATACATACATACATATATACACACACACACACACACACACACACGCACGCATACACGCACGCGCACACACACACACACACATGTTACCATTCTAGTGGTCACAATTTTTGTTTGATCATTACGAAACTCAATGTATAGGTGTTTCAAACAAAAATAAAGATCAGGTTCATTAATAACTAAAATCGGTCTAGTGGGTGATGGGGTTTAGAAGGGGAATTTTGAAAGATCTGTGTTACTATACGCTGATCGAAAAATTGTACAGTCAATCTTATTGCAAATTAAATTTACTACAAATATTGTTATATAGATTTATTCTCTATCTTGAATATTAACAGAGATATTTAGATTTTCTAGTTTTCATCCTTCAGGAAACTCCCACTCTTACTCATGTCACATGAATTATACTCTGTTATATAATGAGCCACTTTATTTGAAGCTTAAATATCAAATATTGTTTTCAACAGATATGTACTAGATCACATACTTGCAAATAGATTGTTTCATGACATCATCATTTAAGAGCACATTTTTAACTCGATAATGTTTATTTGTCCTACACCATACTCAATATTTAATTGTTTTCTTTAATTTAGTTGTTAGTCACATCATTATTCACTATTAATATACTTTCATTTATTATGTACAATCAAATTATTCACAACAATTGTTCTTCAATACATTTTGCTGTAATTTGAATATTAACGGAGTTATTTTATTTTTTTCATTTTCAGTGTACAGTAAACCACTCCTCACTTGATTTTCAAAATTATCTAATATACCATAAACTATGTTATTCTCAGCTTTGTAAATGACATCTTGTCATGTGATGTATGATTTTGTCTTTTAAAGGATTTTTATTGTAGAATTGAACTCGGATAATCTGCTTAGTTTCCGTAGCACTTGTCTTACATTTTTGTAATGTCCTATATTTTTCAGGTATCAACCACTTTTGAGGAGTTTGCTACTGTAGTTTGTGAAGATAGACGATCTGCTACCCTTGATGCCGGCAACGTGAAGCTTACCTACAATGCCCTTCTTGAAAAGGTATCGTATTATATTTCACCTATTACATCCCTTAAATATTCTTGTAGTGGTATTAAATCTTGGTTTCTTAAATAAAATGCCAATCCCTTGGTTCCCATTCCAAATAGTCTGATCTCCAGCGGTCAGCTTCCCTGTGTGCGGGATCTAAGAGAACCTAAGTCATCCTGAGGGGGGCTCACTAGTTTTCCTGAGGAGTAGTCAGACATATTTAATTTTTTGTTTAATTTAAATTATTTATTAAATTATTAAAATTATTTAATAACGTCCACTTTTTGCAACTAAGGATAATTGGGACGGGTTATCTACAGGTTACCACCCTTTTCTAGCCAGGGTGGGACTTAGGATGTTTTTTTTAATGAATTCCGTCACTAAATAAATTCCTTTGCCCAGGCGGGAATCGAACTCACTACTCTAGGTTTACCATGTGAGATTAAGGCCAATGCTTTAACTCACACGGCTAACCTGAGCACCACATATTTACTTATGAGGTTCTCGTTATTGCACAAGAACCACAACTCCAGCATGCTGTGGTAGTGAACTCATGAACTTAAATCTCCCTTGTTTGGGATCAAGCTTATTAGCAGATTTCCCTTAAGGGAAATCCGCTATTGAGGTTGTGCTCATAATGCAGTTTTCTAAACATTTCCTCAAATGGTCATCGACAATAGTCCCTAGTGGAAACTAGGAGTTGATGAAAATGAGGTCTGTTCAAAACTATATATATATATATATATATATATATATATATATATATATATATATATATATATGTCTGTTATCGCTCTAGCAGTCATAATTTTTGGTCTTATCATTACCAAACTCAATATATAAGAATTTTATGTAAAACTAAAGATCACGTTTGTTAACAGCTGAAATCACACTGGGGGGGTTTAGGGGGGAGACATTTTGAAAATTCGAAATATCTTCGCTATTATACAATATATCAAAAAAGTATATAACCAATCTTATTGCACATTGAATTACCTATAAATGTTGTAATATACATATTTTCTCTATAATGTTTATTACAGAGATATTCCAAGTTTTTAGTTTTCAGCCTTTTGTAAACCACCATTCCTACTCATGTCATATTAACAATAAGCTGTTAAATCATGAACCACTTTGTTCTATACCACCAAATATGGCTTTCAAGACACCTTTATATAATGTAATTGGATACATGGAAATATGTAGTGTGATGGCATCATCAATTAAGATTTTACCGTCTTAAAAATGTTTATGTGAGTTATATGATACTCGTTATTGAACAGTTGCATTCAACACTAATGATCATATCCATTAATGGCTGAAATCGGGTCAGGAATAGGAGGAGAGATTTGATAATTCAAAATATCTCCGTTATTATGAGTTGAATCGTAAAATGTTATAGAACCAATATTGTTTAACTATTGATGTTCTACAATTATTTTTCTATACATTTTTTCGTAACTCAAGTATTAACCCTCGGTCAGGCGCGTCAAGAATATCACGTCTTCGGGCGCGTATATCTCAGAGATCATCCTCGACCGTTTTTACGGAAATACAGTTTTTTAATATATATTTTGCACTAAAATGTTCAGTGTGTTATTAGAAACCATAACAGAAAATATAACTTCATTCAAAAATAAGTAGCACGAAATCACTTTTAGATAAGACTTTATCTAAAATCATCTAAATTTTAATGTACAAATCCTTTTTAAAATAGCAGTTTAATTATTATTTCTTTTGCAGAGCTGTATTACAATTAGGACAAAGCATGGAACTATGTTGTAAACAAGTTTTGGTTTTGCAATTCTCACAAGAGTAATTAGTAAACCTACATTTCTTTTTAGTTTCGCATGTTTCACATCATTTTCTTTTGTTCGTTGTAGCGGAATGATTTTTTTATGCTGTTTTTGTACTTGAGTTCAATGTATGGTCCAAAGAGTCTCTGTACTCTTCAAATTTCGTCCTTGGTTCGGTTGGTAAACGCCTGCTCTTGTCATTGCGTCGTACAATATTTTCTTGTACAAGTTTTTTTTTAAAGCTCATGTATGAGCAAAATAATAGAAAAATAGGTTTATATGATTCCATTTAATAAAGAGAAACTTAATTGATGTATATATTTATGAAAAACCGATTTCAAAAAAACTTCCGAGATCGGGCGCGTGGTATCTAGGAGATTAAACTGAATGACAGGAGAAACACACGACTCCATTTAACAAAGTGACACAACATATCTTGAGGGGGAGACCTATAAAGAACATAACTCGAAGCACTACACCACCACTCTCTGCTAGGAGGAGTGGCAAATATTTCTCTAGAAACTGTGTATCTGAGAGATCACGCGCCCGACGGAGGGTTAAGCAAGTTATTCATGCTTTATTGTTTTCAGCCTTCAGTAAACCACCACCCCTCCCCTTCTACTCATCGAAATTTTACTTAGAAATAGAAATTATTTGGTGAGAAGTGATCAGTTGTGTATCATACCAATCTATGGGACTTTTTTCACCTTCAGCCTATTGAAGGTTGTGGTAAATGTACCCAAGCCTTAATCTCCAGGGCGACTGGTTTCCCCAAGCTCTTTAATTAAATGATAATAAATTAACACGTTAATCGCCACGATAATATCAGAAAAATGTTCACAACATTTTTTTTTTCAACTGAAACAATATACCATTATATAACTATGTTTATTTCATTTTATTGTTTGTAGTAACCCAAGAAATTTTCAAGTTTTGTTCCTGATAGGCCAAGCTTTCGAAACATAATGGAAATGTATCGTTTGCGTCGGACATCTGTGATTGACGTGGCCTTCTACCAAATTGCGTACATCAGACATATATGTCTGACATGGCTCATGTAGAACTTCTTAGTGTCAGACACGTATGACTGACAAGGCGATTAACGTGTTTATTTACCTGGGAAACAAAATTGTAGTTTCATTTCGTCCAGAATAGTTCTGAGCTATTAATGGGACCAACCATATGGAAAATGGATTGATTAAAAATTATTTATTATCATCCACTTTTTGCAACTAAGGCTGATTGAGACGGGTTATCTACAGGTTACCACCCTTTTCTAGCCAGGATGGGACTAAGGATTTTGTTTAATGAAAATAGATTGTTTTGAAGCTTTTAATTAACATTTGCTAAAAAATTTATGTCCACTTTTTTAGGTACATGGTATATGTTATATCCACCATTATTTTCTGTATTCTGTTGCATATTGTAAATAGACATAATAACTAAAAGTAATTTTTATCAAAAGTTCAAAAGTAATGACCATTACATCTTGAAACTACGATGAGTAGAAAGACATTGCCTAGTCCATGATTACTGAATGATGTTTCTTAATCGTGTTATGTATTATTTCCTTTGTAATTTAGGCAGAGTCGCGTGAAAAGGAGAGGCTGAAAGAAGACCAGAGGAGGCAGAGGAAATTAGAATCAGCTTTTAGAAATTTACTAAAGGAATACGATGTTGACTACAATTCTGACTGGGCCCAGGTCAGGGAGAGGATACAAGGAGAAGAAGCATTCAGGACTCTCTCTATAGAAGCTGACAGGCTCCGAGTATTTAAGGTACGTGTTAAATCAAATTTGAATACATTATGAAGAAAAAAGTAAGTTTTTCAAGAACGATATTGTTGAGTATCAGCTATTTGTGGGTCTGTTCACATGTGGTGTTCAAGACTCTATAGCCGCCAGAGGCACGAATTTTACGAATTTATTTTAAGATTAATTAAACTAGGAATAATTGAGATGTTGCTTGGTCGGCTGCCATTACTCGACTATTTTATTATTCTTTTATTTAAAATATGTGTTGTATTAAAAATATAAAATTAAAAAAAAAGCTGATTTAATTTAACCCGGGAGTGGGAGTTGGAATGTTGGATCAGTCTGACCCAGCAACATCTTGAGTGCTCAAGAAATTATATTCCTTTACTTCTGAACTTGTCCACCAGTCTACCTTCAAACTAAGTTCTGCTGGCAATATTTAGTTGTTTTTTATTACAGGAACGTGGTGTGGTATTTTCTCCCAAAATTGTTCGTGGGTCTTTCTGACCAAACATTCCTACTATCATGATATTTTTTAAACACGGCCAGCACATCTAAACAGTAGTATATGTTAACGATCCGACATATATTGAATTAATACACACGATTTTAGAAGAAAATGATTTTTTTATCAAGTGATGATGAAGTTGGAGATCCTTCTATTGAATTACACGACTACTAGCACAAAAATTGGTCAAGTACGAGCCTCCACAAAAAGGCATACCACACCAGAAAAGAATGTGCTTCATTCACTGCAAGGACTAAGTCAGAACTCAGAATTTGAAGAAATAAGGGATAGAGTTCCTCACCTCTGAACAAGGGGGTTTTCTTTAGTTATTGTGGGAATAGAAGATAACAGAGAGAAATGCAATTAATATTATCTGTATAAAACTTTAATTTATTCCAGTCTAATTGTTATTTTTTTTTGTCATATATTTCTTTAGGAGTACCAACAAGAAGTCGAAGAAGCATGTAGTCACCATCATACAAGGTCAAAGAAATCTAAAAAGAGTAAGAAGAATAAAAAGCGATCGAGATCACGATCTCCAGTAAGTTCATTAAATTTATTAGTTCAATTAATGTTATCTAATTGTAAAAAGTATATATTTTTAAATTAATAAATAAAATAGTTATCATAAGAAATAAATAATTGGAAATATTTGTCTGAGTCTAATTTTAAGTTATGCTCTCAGTTATTACTATCAAGCTTTTGTTAGTGTCACCGTTCTTTGTCAGTATTTCTCTCGATGCTTTAACGTTTGTTCCTTTGGAGTTCCGTTTCCTTATATTGGGTATGGGAATAATGATGGCATCACATACATTTCATCTAACCTTTCGATACATGAATTTAAAAGGTGGTGTGTATGTATGCTGCTAGACAGTTTCAGACTTTTGTTTGGAGTCAAACAACAGCTATTCATATCACATCGAAATACAGCGTTCGCGGGAAGTTCTCCTCTACAATCCTTCTAAGAAAAAACAAATTATCTGCAAGTTGTCTCTGATGAAGCGTGGTTGCTATAAACATTGCCAAGCAAATGGCCCATTTCCGCAGCACTTTTCTTCGAAGGATTGTAGAGGAGAACTTCGAACGCTGTATTTCGATGTGATATGAATAGCTGCTGTTTGACTCCAAAAAAAAGTCTGAAACTGTGTTTAGCAGCATTCATACACACCACCTTTTAAATTCATGTATCGTAAGGTTAGATGAAATGTATGTGATGCCATCAATACTGTGTATGGAAAAACAATTAAAACTTATTCCCATACCCAATAATTTAGAGTTTTCTGTATTGGTGCAATGTCACACATCTATAGTTTATGAAATCTGTTGCTGTACTGTCAGTTAATGTTGCTAGGCTAAAAGGCTATTTACCTATTTTTTTAGGCTTTCTTACAATTCCACCTTGATATCTATCATTTTTGTGAGAGCATCATCTTCATCAAATTTAATGTGGTGATTGGTTTGAAAAAGTATTCTTGTATTGCTGAGCCTTCTAACCGAACCAGCAGATTTCCCTTAAGGGGAATCAGCTGTCGAAGCTGTACTTGTGATGCAATTTTTGAAAAAGTTCATCAAATGTCCATCGATCCTACAAAGATGATGAAAATGTCACCCGTTCAAAAAGAAAATATATATAAATATGTTTGCGAGTATAAATATACTTTTCCATTACTGCTCTACTGGTTGCAATTTTTGTTTGACCATTGCCAAACTCGATATATTAGCGTTTCATGTAAAACTAAAGGTCAAGTTGATTAATAGCTGAAATTCATTTCTAGTGATCAAATGTTAGCACTAAGCAAATATATCGTGAAATATCCAACCTTAAATACCAAATATTGTTTTCAACAGATCTTTCCTAGATGACATGCAAAATACCTTTATCAGTATTGTAACTTATTAAGCATTTAGCGTTTTGTCAATATCACTCAAAAAAAATTATAACAAATCAACTTATTTAACTCATGTCATAGTGCTTAGATGGACATATATAGATATAGACAAATGTCACAACCTAAACATCATTGCCAAACATACTTTCTATTTTATAACATATTGTAAACAATAAATTATGAAGAATATATAATAACCTTAAAGTTTGGAATCTAAACAGAGGATGACAATTTATATCTTATTCTGAATCAGTTTTGTAACTTATAGTTTTATTAATATTATCTATATATATTATATATATATATATAAATGTTATAGAACCAATGTTGTTTAACTATTGATGTTACACCAATTATGGTTCATACCTCAAATTTTAAGCGAATATTCATAGTTGGTTGATTTCAGCCTTAGTAAACTCCCACTTCTACTCATTAGATTTTTACTTATAAATAGAGAATATATAGCAAGATTAGATCAGTAATGTGTCTTACTAGGACGTGAAAAATCTGCTTTTAGTACTTAGAACTTTTTTTTTCTTGTGAACTTCCTGTTTTGTCCCGACCCCAGATACTACTTACAAATTCCATCTTCCAGGCGAGCGACTCAGACTCAGACCGAGTATACAAGGAGAGGTCGAAGCGATCACGAAGGCACAGATCAAGATCTGCGTCGGAGTCTTCCGATTCCGAACACCGGAGGAAAAGCAAGAGAAAGAAGTCCAAGAAGAAGCGAGCTCACTCTCATAGCCCCAGGGTATGACAGAATAACCCTTTTATTCAACTCAAGATTCTCCTATTTGTTTCATGAATTATAAACTAAAAGACAGTTCCTAATCGTGTTAGTTGTATCCAACAACGCACACTTTTTTATTATGATATGTCAAACTTAAATTTAATATTGTTTGGCTATTTTTCTATCGAAAAATATTTAGTAAATGTAAGCATCCATTCATTGGTGCAGTTACCAAAAATGTTTGATCTAACAGATCTGTTAATTTTTTTATTTATTTTATTTAAATGTAAATTCAAAAGAAGGGTAATTTATGTTATATTTTACACCTTGGTCATAAGGTAAATAAATTTTTTATAATTTATTTTCTTGTTTTGGTTTTTAATTATTTATACAACATTTATCTCTGGCACTACAGACTGAATAAGTGACCTTATCATTTTGAAAACCAAGGTAAACTTGTTTTCTCTTGAATACCCTTCTACATTTAAAATAAAGAAATGGCTTTAATTATTTTATTTTTCTCATTGCTTTTATAATTTACTACCTCATCATTATTCTTATGGTGGACGTATATTCATTATTATTGTCATTGATGTATTTGACTTGAAACATTTAATCAAAATAACTCAAAGAAAGAAAAAAGAAAAAAAAAACTCTTTTTAATTGTCTCTGCTTAAAACATTTTAATTAACCGTAAAGAAGTTGGAAGTTATTCATTCAATTTCTTGATATCACTTAAGCACCTTTAATTTTCAGAGAAATGTGATAAATTCTTATTATACATTTTATTTACTTATTAGTATTAACATTTTTATAACTATTATCTGTGAAATATGAAACTCTTAATCTGCCATATAATTGAAAGCAAACAAAACAGGGATATGTTGGAAAACATTTGATTTGATCTAGGTTGAATCTGATTGTCTGAATTCTCAAGCCCAATACACGCAAAATCAAAGGAATGTATAATTGCAAAACTTAACAAAATATATACTTAAAATATACTTTTAGACTTCCAAGGTCCTTGTCAATATTACTATCCAAGTCTTTGGGCACTGACCATGTGTTCATATTTCTGGTCATTACTTCTCTAAACACTTCCAAGAAGCTCAGGTCTCTTTCTGAGACTGAGTTTCTATTCAGATATATTTAACTGGCTCTTCCTGTGTTGTGGGTGGAGATAGAAAAGTTGGTTGTGAAAATATGACCTATTTAACGTTACCCAACTAATCTATGGCAGAAGCTCAACAAAATAGTAAATACTTCAAATGGTTATTGAAATCATTTTTTTTTTTTATTAAATAAAAGAACCTAATTATAATAAGAAAAGAGATCGTATTATGACAATACTGATGGTGCCGATATTACCAATCTCAAGGAAATAAAATTTCTTCGAACAAAAATTAATCATTTCCATAAAAATAAAACTGAAAATAAAATAGTAGCCAAGGAAAATATAAATATACATATAGACTTCCAAAAGGATAATAATTTTGCAAATAAAAAATATACAGTAGAACCCCTCATATCCGTCACCCACGGGACCGGAGCAAGGTCGGTACACAAAAAAGGTTGGATAATCCGAGGAACAACAGAAAGTGAATAAAAACACACAGAAATGAGTAATGTACATATTTATTATACAAGGTTTAATGTAAAATATTTGTACATTACAAACTCATTTAAAAAAATCTGTTATATTTTTTTGTCTTACTGAAGTTAACCTTGCTTTAGCAGAGGTATCCCTCCACTTTTTAATGCACATCACATCCATGGATGGGTGTTGCATTTGGCTCGATGTATCTCGTCGTAATTTTGTAAGCCTCTTTAGCTGCCGTATGACTGATCTTTTCAGGCTCTTGTTTTTCGTCGTCCATTTCATCTTCCTCCATTTCACCTTCAAGAAGTGCAGCTACGATTTGATCGTCGTCAAGTTCCTCGTTGGTGACCTCAGCCATGTCTCCTTCCAATAGTTACTCTTTTACGTCGGCTGGCTGGAATTCGCTATCAATGGCTTGTAAATCTTGGAGAATCTCCGCTTCTGTTTTGACAATTTCAGGCTCATTAGAGCTTGAACCATCATATTCCATGACACTTGGCCAAAGTTTTTTCCAAGAATTTCGTAGATTGGTATCTTTTATTTATAATTGCATCTTTTATATTGAAAGACTTCAATGCCTCCAACAGGTTACTGCCTGCTTCTGTTTGTTCTAATAAGGAGCCGACATATTTTCGCCTGTATCTCTGTTCTACCTCTCGATAACACCCTGATCCATTGGTTGGATCAAGGATGTCACATGAGGGCATAGAAACATTGCTCTAATGTTTCCCATTTTCAGAAGGATAACTGGGAGCATTGTCGAGAAGCAAGACAGCATTGAGAGGCAGATTTTTCATTTTCAAGTGTTTTTCTACATCTGGTACAAAATTTTCCAGAAAACACTTTTTAAACAAAAAACTGTCCATCCAAGCCGAATTTTGATGTTGATAATAAACAGGCAGCGATGCCATATTCAAATGCTTGAATGCACTGGGCTTTATAGATTTCCCAATGACAAACAATTGCATTTTGTGGTTGCCAGTTGCATTACTACATGCTGCTATAGTCAGTCTATCCTTGGATAATTTTTGTTTGTAATCTTGTAATTTAACCCTGTCTCGTCAATATTATAGACTTGATCCGGATGTATATTGTTGTCTTTGATAAAACCTTCAAATTTTTTTACGAAGTCTTTTGCTGCGTCTTCGTCGGCTGAGAGCTTTTCACCTGAAATAACAACGTGACGGATACCATGGCGGCGTTTCCATCGGTGAAGCCACCCTTCACTTGCACTAAAGTTTTCCCCTTCCTCTCCTACTATTTTTTTTGTGTAAGATCGCCGCCTTCTTCTTAATTATAGGACCTAACAAAGGAGTTCCTTTTCGTCTTTCTTGACAAAACCAAACCCAGAGACCGTCATCTAGCACGACATCTCCAGTCTTTAATTGTTGTGACGCCTATTCCTAATTCACAAGATAATTTTTGTACTGACTCACCATTGTCCAACCGCTGAAGAACTTCCAACTTCTTCTGTAGCGTGCATACTGTACGTTTGTGTTTTTGTTGGGTAGCCATAATCACTGTAACACTCGTGATAACAACAACTAAATTACAACTTAAAATTAACACATAGGAAAACGGTTTAACAACAATATGCAATGCGTCACGAGCGAGCAGGTGTAAAACTGTTGTTTTCCGATGGATATCTTCTCTGCGCTTGCCACTGTGATTCACAGAATCTTACTTCCCAGAAAAGCGACGGATTATCCGAGGAGTCGGTTAATCAGGAGATCGGATATCAGGGGTTCTACTGTAGTGAAAGAAAAACGTACTGTACATTGAATTACAACCCCAGGAAGATTATGTGTTATTTTAAGATATTGGAAATATCCAAACAGAGAAACAAATAGCTTTAAGCATATAAAAGCTAAATTAAAATCATCAGATTTTAACAATTCTGAAGGTTTTAACAAGTCTTTGTACTGTCTTGTGTTTGAGAGTACCTCTGCTAACGAGAAAACATCCAGAAAAAGAGGTTAAGTGGTTGGTTACATTTTTTCATAGTATTGAGGTTATATTATCACACTTTTTTGTGTGTTTTATAGCAGATTTCCCTTGAGGGGAATCACCTATTGAGGTTGTACTCGTGATGCTATTTTCGAAAAATTTCCTCAAATGTCCACAGATCCTACCCAAGAAATGATGAAAATGAGGTCCATTCAAAACAATATATATATATATATATATATGTTAGCACTCTAGCAGTCACAATTTTTGTTCAATTGTTAAAAAACTCAATATTTAAACATTTTATTTACACTAAAAAGATAACTTTTGTTAATGGCTGAAATTGGACCAGTGCGAGGTGGAATTTTGGTACTTCAAAATATCTCCGTTATTATAGTTGGATCGAAAAAGTGTACATGACCAATCTTATTGCGAATTAAATTGCCTATAAATGTTGTTATATACATATTTTCTCTAGCATGAATGTTAACAGAGAGGAATATTTTAGTTTTCAGCCTTAAATAAACTCCCTCTTCTACTAATGTCGTATTAACAATAAGCTGTTATATCTGAAACCACTTTATTCTAAGGTTATATACCAAATATTGTTTTCAGGAGACCCTTATTATGAGAAATAAATGCAATTTCGTTGTGTGAAGTTGTCAATAATTAAGAATTTATATTGTAACTCGAAAATGTTTACTTGATCTATACAGGAATAGGAGGGGGATTTGAGAATTCAAAATATTTTTGTGATTATGAGTCTGTTCGTAAAAGGTTACAGAACCAATGTTGCTAAACTATTGATGCTCTACAATTGCTCTTCTACGCTTTTTTTCGTAGCTCAAATATTAAGTGAGTAATTCATATTTTCATGACTTCAGTCAGAATAGGCAGCAAGATGAGATGACTAGTGTGTCCTACCAGCACGTTGGAAATCTACTTAGTTTAAACAACATCTGTGTGTCAGACTTTCTATGTCCAAGACTTTTTATGTTGGGGTCTGAAGATGTGGTTAGTTCATTTCGGTATACAGTTTATTTGTATAGATATAGTACATTAAGTTCATCATGGCCTTCTATAATTTCTCACATATCTTCTTGAAGGTAAAATCATTCACCATGGCAATGCTTTAAATGCAACGTAACAAGTTTCACTGATTTTTTACTGGAAAAACATGTATTTTGAAAGGTGTTCAACAGCTGCCATTAGGAAGCAACGTCCATTCATGCACCGGAAACAAAAAACAGATAATATTTCAAATATCAATCAGTATTAATTTTATTTATCTTTATTATAATTAGGCAGATTATATTTAATAAAAAATATGTTTAATTTTTAAACATATACAAGTTCATTATTTTCAAAGAGTTCATTTGTAATATTTTTGTTCAAAGGGGTTTCAACAAAAAATTTTATACCTGTGGAAGCATTGGATGAAAACAATGTGCAAAGGGATTTTTTTTTTCACCTTTTAAAAATATCCCTGGAAATATTTATTCCACTTGATTTGACATGAAAAGGGGTGGTGCCAACAAAAATTTAAAAAAAAATCTGGTGGCAGGTAGCTCACATATGAAGACAAACTCTTTAAAAAGGCTAGAAGCAAGTTTAGAGATGTTTCCAGTTGGCTAGATGGATACAGAATGAATTGAAACAGTATTAACAGGTGTCGAGGGTTCATTAATGGCCACCAGTGGAAAGGAGTGCCACTCTCCAACAACCTTCGTTAATTGTCTTAATTTTCTGTCATTTTAAATTCAATTATGACTATCTTAGAAACTTCCTCGATTCTAACCCTGAGATAGAAATGTTCATAGAAAGAACAAGCTCTATAGGACATTTACGTTCAGAGATAATTCTTATGAATAAGTTAGGTCCCCAATTGATTATTGAAATTAATATTGCCTTTGAGAAAACAATACTGTGGAGTGGTTAGAACAAGTGTAATGGATGAGAGGATGTAGAAAAAAATATTAAACAATAATTTAGTTCATTTTAACGTTATAAGGCCCATTTTTCAGACTTAAATAATTGTTTTAATAATTAGTTAAGATTGCGAGTATAAACTTAGAAATATAATGGCATTAGATATCTGACACACCTCATGAGAATTGACAGAATTGTACCTGAAGGTTTTAGGTGAGGTAAGTACTGAAGATGTATTTGATCTGTGTGAGGATGCTGGTGAAATGAATCTGAACTTTGAATAGATAAATTAAATATGACTTTACATCTAATATTTTTATGCAGAATTTTTGAATGTGGAGCAAGTTATAGGTTGTTATATTTGGATTTTCACAGGTGGTCAAGAAGAATCAATTATTTGGTGGTAGCTAAGTACATGGTAACTTAAATTCTATTAAGAACTGGTATTTCTCGTAAATTACTTTACAAATACAAATCATTTATAAGCATCCACTTTTTTCTACTATGGCTAATTGGGACAGGTTATCTAGAGCTTACCATCCTTTTCTAGCTAGGCTGAGACTAAGAATTTTATTTAATGATTTTGCCACTAAATAAATTCCCATTGCCCTGGCTGAAATCGAACTCGCCATTCTAGGTTTACCATGTGAGGTTAAGGCCAAAGCTTACCTCACATGGCTAACCTGAGCCCCCTTAAATTACTTTAGAATAAGGAGTATTTAATTAATACTATTGTAACACATATATTTTGTCACTTAAAGATCCCAAAGGACCCGATTGGGTTTTAGGTTTACCCTGATTATCGTAGAAGACAACTATCAGGGTTTTTGTGCAACTAGCTGCGGTGTGACTAAGAATTGTTGAACCACATTTGCTCTCAGCCCCATACATGGATAGAAGAGAAGGGCTGAACATGGAAATTAAGTATTAAAATGCAAACTGCCAGTGAATAAAATTATTCTGATTACAATATAAATTTTGTAAATGCTACAAGTATTAAGCTACTTGGAAGGAGCAGGGAAGGGATGTTCCTACTATAACCAGGACTAGAACTAAATATTGGAATATAGAGAGTATATTGCAACCTGGAGCAAACAGAATTTTGGAAGCTGATATTGTGTAATATAACATAGACTGGAATGATCCTCTAAACTATCTGAATCAGTATGTCCTTACAAATAGTGATACTAGGGGAATAAGGTACATACTGAGTCAATGATTTAAAAAACGTCTCTGGTAAGCACTATATAAATGACTTATATACGCTACAAGAGGATGGAAACGGAATGAGAGGGTACCTAGCTGTCAGGCCTCAACCCCTCTCACTCTCTCCGAATTCCCCAAGGCAAAATACTATATAAATGACAGGGTGTACAGAACCAGACTAAAGAGCAGCATTTCAGCATATTGCCAAGAGAAAGAAGAATCCTTTTGTCCTGTCTGGCCAAGATATGCTATAAATACCAAAATACTACATCAAATTGGTATTAGTCGAGCAGGAGAAAATGGACCTATATCCAGACAACATAGCAAATTTTTCAACCTTGCAAACAAACCATATTTTACTTTGCTTAGGGGAATGAAGGTCATAGGCCACATTTTGTTTGTACTCATATTCCAGATTGAGGGAGCTAACTTTTTGTCAGACCATTTCATGGTTCTAGACAGAAATGGGCAGTTACTGGCACAGAGTAAGAAAACAAATGGCACAAAGTCTATTTGTATTGGGGCAAAGAAGCTTTCAAACAAGTCTGTATGGAAATTTTGCAGAGGGAGGTTCCAATATTAGTATAGAAATTTAAATAAAGGAAAAGAACTATTCAATGTGAGGAGACAATCAAGGAAACTAACATGTTGGATGATCAAAATTTCACTTAAGGGAAATTTTATAATTGACCTCTTTTCTCCACAATAAGTTTATTACTAAATATAGTTATTGTGGAGGAAAACAGGCCAGATCCATTTTGACCATGCAGTTTGATCTGTTTTGCTCCTGCTACTCAGCATCCTGGGTTTAACTAATAATGCTCTGAAGGAAAATAGATACTCTGAAATGTATGTCAGAGCATTTTTAGGCATAAGAATTTCTGTAAGGGTGTCAAAAGCCTAAGGCTCGGTTCATTTTGGGTACCGAATTCTTTCAGGGCAAAGGGCACTGGGCTCAGATCTTTAGCGTTATTATAAATTCTAGGACCAGTGAGTTAGTGGGAAATTCGGATAGACCATTTCAGTAATGAAGATATTAAGGAAATAAACCAATTGATTGAGGTGTGATTGATTTTTTTTTTTTAGTTGTTATCTGGAAAATTGCAAAATCCCCCTGGGCTTGATAAATCCACCAGAATTAATGAAGTATATAAGAGATGTTATTACTAAGTAGGAAGTTTAATGGGTCATTTTCTGTTTATGAAGCAATGAAAAAATGTCAGTTGAGCCACAGATAAGCTATGTTTGTTTGGGTGTTGGTCTTAATATTCTTAGTTAACTTGGGACAAGGTTTCAATTCCCATGTGGAAGAGGCTCATAAAATGAAAGCTCTAGTCCCACTCTGGCTAGAAAATGGTGGTAACCTGTAGGTAATATCTGCCAACTTGCTTTAGTTACATAAAGTTGACCTTATCAATTTCAACCTTATCTATTTTTTTAAAAAAAAAACAGGATGGAAAGTACTGAATCTTTGAAAAAGCCAAGGTTATAGAGAGTACCAGATTGGATTATGTCCAGTAGGAGTATGTGACACCCAAAAGTTGCTGCGGCTTTTATAGTCCATCTAAGAATACATAGCAAGCTTATCAGATTGATGATTATGACTCTTGAAGGAATTCTTTTTAAAAAACCAAGACTTGTGTTGGAATTTTTGAGAGTTTTATGTCACTCTGGGTTCAGACAAGGAGACCCATTATCAAGTGGGCCTCACCCTTCCAAAGTGTCAATCAAAAAATGAGGACTAACCATGGGATTGCCGCTCATTAGTGCTGTGAAAGAGTTTGATTGGATAGTGCACGATCTGTGGGTTCAGAACAAGTATTTGCAAGGCACATTAGGCCCTTTTAGCAGACTGGAGTGACTGTCAGGAGCCACATTTCCAAGTTGTAGGATGTTCATGTGAGGGTAGTACTGAGAACAGTCATGTGGAAGCAGATAGGAAAGAGAATGATTACTGTGATCAGAACAACTACTGTTTAAGGCAGAGAATCATAACTAAAGCTGAGGAAAAGTGGAGAGCCCTCATGGTTTGGGTAAGAAGAGCCTTAAGAAACATATGTGAAGACACGAGAGTGCAGTTGAGACATATGATCAGAAACAATGCTGAACTAATGGGTTTATATGCTGTGTCTAATATCATTTGAAATATTGGAAAAGGCAGATATTGTGTCATTTAGGGCACAACAAAAGATCTTGGAAACCAATAGTCACCTACACAATAGTGGGCATGGAGAAGAGAGAGGAATACTTTAGCTATATGGACGTCAGAGTGGATTTACGCAGACAAGGGCTGTATAATATACAAGGGCTGAAATCCCTAACTAGTTAGTTCTCCAAATTAACAATCAAAACCTTTCTAAGTTGCATCCTAGATGCTCTAACCCACTTGTGAGCCATGGCCTTCTAATTTCTTACAAGGAGTGTTTGCTACAATAGGCACTGTCTAATGGTGACCAAAGACTAGTACATATTCTCATACCTAGGATGGGTTCTTTGGTCCTTTTATTTGGGATTTCATTTCACTAATTCTGACCTGCTAGCCAAGCTAGTTGACCTTCACCTACTTACTAAGGATTTTGGTTTAGGGTTTTATATAGCAAGCACTCTAAATACAATTCTCAAGAGGAAAAGTATACATACTAGCCAAGATCCTAAGACAAACTGACTTACCTTTTTAACTCTCGCTACTCCACTAACACTGACATTAGTGCACTCTGGTAGCCAACAGATGAAACTAAGAAGTGCTGTGCAAATTTCTCATGAGCTGGTATATGTTGTGGTGATGATCTTAACTCGCCATCTGTTCTCCACTTCTCACATAATAAGCCTTTCTAAAGAGGAATGAAAATATCAGCCATAAGATGTTTAGTGTAGTGTCTCAGTTAATTAAGTAGGAGCTGGGGTTTACTCTCAATGAGTACTAAGGAATGCAAATATCTCAGTTAATGTTCAAAATATGGAAAACATGCATAAACAACAATGTATATAGTCCTGGAAAAAAAGAGAGTGAAACTCTGATATGGGCATATCATGAGAAACAACGATTTCATCACAAATATATTTGAAGGTAAGGCCATTGGAAATAGGGGAAGAGGGAAGCCTAAATAATCCTTTATTGAAGATGGGTTTCAGTAGGTATAGTAATATGAAATAATCAGCTTCTGAAAGAATCCAATGGTTGCAACCACAAGGCATATAACCTTTAGATTATACTTATATATATATATAGACACCTTGTCTGTTACTGTTATAGCGATTCACATTTTTTATTGTCAATCTCAATATTTAAACATTTCACGTAATACCAAAGATCAAGTTTGTTAATGGCTAAAATCCTACAAGAGGGAGAGGCGGGGGTTTAGAGAATCAAAACTCCAAATATCTCTATTATGATTTACATAGAAAAAGTGTATAGAACTAATCTTGTTGCGAATTTAATTTTCTTTAATTACTGTTCATTTAAATTAAGCATGTTAATTGTAATTTTTTATTTTTTAGTCCTCAGTAAATCTCCACATCATATGTTAACAATAAGCGAATATATTAGGAGAGGTATTATTTGAAACTTAAATATCAAATAGTGTTTTAAAAAGATCTTTACTATATGAGGTACAGGCTAATATGCTATCTGTACAACATAAATTATTTGATTTTATGATCCACACTCAAATTTGTCTTTGATCAAAATGATACTTGATGTTTAATCATTTCATGCAGCAGTAAGGATCAAACTCATTAATGGCAGAGATCTGATCAAGAAAAAAGGGGAGAGGGGAAAGAATTAAAAAAATCTCGGTTATTATGTGTGTGATAAAAGAATATTATAAAATCAACCTTGGTGAACATTTAATGTCTTATTATTGTTGTTCTATACATTTTTATTTGTAGCTCAAATATTAAGTAAGTTTTTTGTATTTTCTTGACCCCCCCCCCCTAGCATTAGTTGACTTTACTTTGGGTCACTGAGTCATTAAACAGCTTACGTTTAAATTCCAAATTTAAATGGGCTTCTAAGCAGGATAAATACAGAATCGAGGATGTGATGAGATCATCATTCTAACACGTGTGGTGTGAATTCTATTTAGTTTATGCAGCCCCTGCATGACAGACTTTTGTATATTTTGGACTTTTGTTTAATAAGAGTTCAAGGAATGTGGTGATGTACATTTTTTTTTATGAGGTTGGCTATAAGAAATATTTTCAATTCACCATCACATGATTCTATATCTATAGTTTATCAACAAAAATTGTAAATCACCAATAGTTTAACAAGAATGGTTCTATAACATTTTATGATCCCACTCAACGGAATAATAACAGAAATATTTTGAATTTCGAATTACGCCCCCCCCCCCCAGTATTCCATGTACGATTACTACCAATAACAAACATGATCTTTAGTGTGACTGAAATGGTTAAATATCATTTTTGAATTATACGAGGTTGGCTTTAAGAAATATTTTCAATTCGCCATCACATGATTCTATAATTTATTTGGTAAAGTACTGGGCTAGATTAATTCCCAGCAGATTAAAATATTTTTTCCCTTACATAAATATTCAAAATAGTAATAATTACTGCCGGTGTATACCGTCCATCTCTTTAAAAATAAAACATGTCTTATTAATTTTACAATTGTTACAATGAACGCTAACCATCTACTTATCTTTTTCAGGGTGATTCTGACGAAAAGAGAGAGACAGAGAGCAAGAAGAGCGGGACGCCGAGCCCTTCTCAAGACTCCAAACCTATCGATAGGTCAGAAGATCTATCCGATGGCGAGCTCGAAATGAGGAGAATAGCTCTCCTTCAACAGCTACATGAAACAGCCGACTAATTTATAAATACGTTTTAGTATAGCAAAATCTTTCATTCTGATATATGTTTTATTCTTAAATGGAAAACAAACATTATATATTATTTGTAAGTATACTTTATTCTCCAATGAATATCACATACCTGTTTTTTTTTTTTTTAATTTTCATTTATGAAGTTTTATTCAAATTTAACAGATTTCTTTTTAAAATGTAAATATATTTATACATATGTTAGTTTTTCAAGAGATAGAACTTTAAATTAAGTATAATAAATTATAATGAAAACTGTTTCTTTGTATTTTTTTCCCCCATAGCTTTCTCAAATTATAACAACTACACAAACGGTTAAAATATCTGACTGACAGACTGAACGCAAAACATTTTAACTGACTAGAAAGACCTAATTCACACACAAGGCTGAGGAAGATTATGATATGTATAATCTCAAGAAAACCTCTGGAAGGATCTAGGGCCAATTTCATTTGTAAATTTAAATCAGAATAATTGCATTGATAAATTGAATATTAAAAATTCATAATCCCACTCAAAAATGTCTGTTTAAAATGCAAAAAAAGTCGGTTACCCAGGGGCTCCATAAACTAAGCAGATTTCCCACAAGCTGGTATAACACACTTGTCATTCCATCAACAGTTGTCCCACAAAAGTTAGTTCATGAGTTTGGTTTGAATGATGCTAAACTAATAAGAACACCAATGGGCACAGGGTTTTTCAAAGCCAAATGTGATTCAACTCTTTTACCTGGCAATAAGAAATATCGACAAGCAATAGGCTTGTTTCTATATATGTCTGTAACATCTCAACCAGACGTAACAGCAGCAGTGGGTATCCTATCCAGATGCATAGGAAAACCAACAAAGAGTGGCTGTAATGCTATGAAGAGAATTATAATTTATTTCAATACGACGAGAAACACTAACATCAACTTAGAGCAGAAAGCGCCATGACACTATCTTGCTTCGTAAACACAGATTGGGGAGGAGGCATAGGTAAGTCAATCAGCTGATATCTTGTCAAGCTAGGACTCATGGGGGGGGAGGGGGGAGCTTGGTCCTGCAAAAACAACAATCAGTGACACTTTCTTCAACAGAAGCTGAGTTTATGACAGCATCAATGGCTGCTCAGGAAGCCTATGGATTCGACTACTCAATGGGATTTGGGATACTGCCAGGGAAATCCAACAACACTGTTTGAAGAGAATCAGAGTTGCATGAAATTTAATGAAAATGAGAAAGTTGAGATCACTTATATGTCCGAAGGTATTTCATTCAGGATCTTATTAAAAAAAAAGAAATTAATCTCGAACATTGTCCTTTGGAAGAAAGCGATGCATATTTATTGATGAAGGCACTCTGATGGCTTATGATATATATATATATATATATATATATATATATATATATATGTGTGTTAACACTTGACAACCACGGTTGCAATTTTTGTTTCATCGTTACCAAACTCAATATTTAATCCTTTTATGTAAAAAGAAATATCAAGTTCGTTAATGGCAGAAATCAATCAGTGGGAGGGGAAAATTTGAAATATCTCTGTTACTATAAGTCAGATCAAAAAATTGTACATAACAAGTCAAATTAAAATGCCAATAATCATTGTTATATACATATTTTCTTTATCGTGAATATTAACCGAGATATTTGTATTTTTTAGTTTTCAGTTTTAAGTAAATCCCCACTCCTACTAATGCCATATTAACGATAAGCTGTTATATATGAAACCACTTTATTCTAAGGTTATTTACCAAATATTGTTTTTAAGACACCCTTATTATGAGAGATACATATAAACTCATTATGTAATGACATCAACAATTAAGATTTAACTTTGTATCTCGATTAGGTTTATGTGATCTATACCATCTTCTATATTTAAATTTTTCAGTCAACACTTAAGATCATATTTGTTATTGGTTGAATTGTACATGGAATAAATGGGGATTCTAAAATTCAAAACATATCCGCTATTATGAGTCGGATCTTAAAATGTTACAGAACCAATCTTGTCAAATAATTTATGGTCTACAATTGTTTTTCTATACATTTTTTTGTATGTCAAATACTAATTCATAACTCCTTGTTTTCAGTCTTCAGTAATCTCTGCCCCTTTTACTTACTGGTTTTTTACATAGAAATAGAAAATATGTGGTGAGGTGAGGTCACAAGTTTGCTATACCAGCACGTGAAAAATCTGCTTAGTTTTTGCAGGCCCCGTATCACGGACTTTTTGAAATGGGAGGAGGTGATAGAGAACAACTCTATCATTGTCCATGGGGTGTAATGGTAACACATTTACATAGAATTAAGAAGTTAGTAAAAATATGTATTTTCAGAATATTGTAAATATAAAAGACAAAATAACAAGAAATTATTTCACTAGAGCATTGAGTGCATTTTCAATATTTTGATAATGTTGTTTCCGCCATTGGATATTGATTTTGATAGCTTCGATAGCTTTCCTTCTCCCAGCAGCTCCGGCACCAGCTTCAGGGTTTTCTTTTATAAACTGCTCCACCTATTAACAGATTTAAATACTCCATGAGTAAATTGTAAAACTCAATAGTGCTCTACTAATCAAAGAACGTTCTAAAATAAAGTAAGATTTTAAAAACTGAATTAGGTATATAAACTAACCTCTGCTAATTTCTCTTCAGTCGAAAAGTATGTTACTGCTTTTGGTATAACACGTCCCAATGATCGATCATTTAGTGTAAATCTCTTTACATAATAGTCCCAGTTTTTCCTAAAAGGAATTTTGAGAGGAGATTTAATAAATGAAAAGTACACATAAGAAATGAAAAAATGTTTTAGTTCAAAAGGTTTAATTATTACCTTACGTAGTTCCATATGAATTCACCACCTTCGGGAGTCTGTGACATGTAATGAAGAAAAATGAAATAATCTTGAGACCGAACATTGTCTTCATCCTTCATCAATTCAAGCAGTCTTGAATGGAAACAGAAATGCAATTATTATTTGTGCATACTATATGAGGTCTCTATGGCATTTATACATTTGCAATGTTTGATGAATATACTAGTCAACCAGAAAATCAATATTTTATTTATTTGATGTGACACAATTAAAACAATCATGATAAACAACTTGCAACATGAGAGAACATGTATGCACATTCATGATGTACAATGGGTTAAAAAGGTTTTTAATAAGAGTATAGTAAATCCAATAAAAGATTTTCAGAAGCAATATTTTCTTCTAGAAATAAAACATCACAAGGTCTGATTTCCCACTGACTTAAAATAAGGCTGTGAAACAATAAAGGGTAAAGAGCAAAGAGAACTCCATTCAAAGTCATAATTGTTGGAGACCAATCACTCAGTTTCTTTTGTTTTAAATTGTCATCTCAAAATATCTTTTTATTATAAGCTAATCATACAAAATCTCTCCAAAGAGGATATAAATTCTTTATCATAAAAAACTCCTATAACATCTTCCCACGGCGACTGTATCTTAGGTTGAGACGATCCAAAGACTCGATAGTATGACCGAACTTGGAGGCCACTAGGCCAGCTCCTGTGTCTAGCTTGCACTTTATTACGACTATCAATATATTTTCAGAACAAAGATTAGATTTTAGATCTCATTAACAATGAGATTTGTCTGTATTGTCCAACAATTTAATTTCAAATCCACATTACTTGGTTCTTCAGATTCCTGTTCAATAGATTTTATTTTCTTTGATCGACAGCCAGTAGCGAAATGATTTTTCTATCCACAGTTCCTATAGAGTTTCCCAAATGCAGGTCATTGGCGTGGTCCATGCTTACCCTGACACCTGGTGTATTGGAAAAGAGACTGCTCCAGTTTGTCACTCGGTGTAACTCTTTTAAATCAATTAGCTTTAGAATGTACTCCAGGAACATTAAGCTTCTCTACTTGAATACTAATTACTAAGCACACTTGCCCGACAAAATTTAAAAAAAAAAGTCACGGCATTTTGCCTTAATAATGTTTCTCGTAGGCTTTTATCATGAACCCCAATATACCATTTTATCCCTCAATAATTGATCTTCTAAGGGTTCATTAGTTGTATCACTAAAGTTACATGATTTTAAAAGTTGTCTTAATGTCAGTAAGAAAATGGTCAAAAGGTTCATTTTCTTCTTGTACAATGCTGAAATATCATATTTGGGGTTGTTTTAATGTCTAGTTGTGCACTTCCCAATTTGATCCAAATTGATTTAGAGAAGGAGGAAAATAAGAAACTTTAAATATATAGACGATTATCATGAAAATATCTATAAATTATGTTTTATGGCATTTTTTGATCCGATTCATTAGAATATTTGGGATCGAGACATAGTACATCACTTTCTGATGAGATAATTTTATACATGCATAATATAAAATAACTGAACATATTATTTATTCAATTTAATAGGACAATGAAGTCATATAGTGTCCACGTCAGATTTTTCTTTAAATTTCATTATTAGACCTACATGTTTTTTTGCCTTCTTTGGTACTTCTTTACATAAAAATTCTCCATTATCTAATAAAACATAATGTAGAATTGGGGGGGGGGGATTCTTCAGAAAAAGATAATAAAAAAAATAAACTTACTGTGCTATCAACTTGGGATTTGATACTGACGCAATTGCACTCATGTAATTACTTTTCTCGATAGGGTCTGATTCATTCAAATATAAATTCCACAATTTTTCTCTATTTACAGCTTCATTGGGTCCTCTCACACCTTAAAAATAATGTCATAGATTCAGTACTGTTTTAATAAATATATATAAGTTTAATAAGTAATAACTCTTGTATATCCTTACCATATTTATATATTAGAGTCCTTATGCTCGAGTTTGGTTTGCCAGTTTTACCCTGGATCCAATTCTCAAAGATTTCATTTGCCTTAGCAATTACCTGAGGGATTTCCATTCTGCATGAAAATGAGAGCAATGTTGCCTTCAACATCCTAAAAATAAATAAGCATTTAGACTCTTATATTTGCTAAAATGTCTTGTCAAATCTGAAAAAAAAATGAATGGTCGCTTAAAAAATCAATAAGTAATATCAGTTATATAACCTATTGGGTGTTTGGAGTAATTTGTAGTGAATCTTTTTAAAAATTGAGGTTTTCCCTGCTTTTGGATGATTCCCATGTGTTTTGGGCGTTGCTGACCATTGACCCTCAATGATTCAGCCATCTTGAAGAGTTTGATATCGATCTTCATCAAGCAATAACTCTACTTCTTTGTCTAGAATTCACTTTTAAACTGAGCAAACAGCTTCAGGCACATTTCCTAAGCTAGAGCATGCTCTCCATAACACATCCACTAAAATTTCATGCCTTTCGGTTGTGATTTTCTTCATGTTAAAATAATGAAGAAGAACTCCCTGCAAAAAGACTTTATCCGGTACAATGTTAGACTTATTTGATAAAGTAAAATGCTTCAGCCGAGGGACTTACACTAAAAACAAAGCCCAATAACAGTAGGATTACACGGAGGAGTCGTCACACCATCAATTAGATAACCCCGATAGTAGCACAATCTATAAGATTAATTGAATAGATTGTGCTCTATGAGAAAACGCAATGAACTAATTCAATCCTGGATTCAATTCCAGAATGAGAGTGTGAATTAATTGAACAATGAAAATCAGCAAATAAAATCCATAGCCCTGCACTGGTTAGAAAAAGTCCGTCACGCAGGGGCTGCGTAAACTAAGCAGATTTCCCTCGTGAAGTTTAGTAATAGATAAATATACATACTGCTAACACAACACCGTGAATAAATACAAACGGAAATAAGAAATGTTTCATCCAATTTCAATAGCCTGCCGACAGGAAGCGTTAGGTTAGAAATGTAAACAAACGGGTCCCGCCTCACACCGGCAAGAAAAACAATTCCTGAAATATATCAGAATATAACACATTAATTTTATTGAGAACTATTTACTATATCTAGTACTGTAATTAATAATGAGTCAGAATAATTGTTATCTCAATCAATAAAATTTTAGTAGTCCAAAACTTTAAGATGGGGGGGGGGAGTCACCAGTACATATTTGCATGTATCTCGTATAATAAAGGTCTCTTGAATACAATTTTTGGTATTCAAACTTCCAATAATGTGATTTATTATGTATCAGAGTATTGTTTACGTAACATGAGTAGAAGTGGCGGTTTGGTGAAAACTGAAAAATGCAAATATCTCGGTTAATATTCAAGATAGAGAATAAATGTATATAACAATATTTATAGTAAATTTAATTTGTAATAAGATTGATTCTGTACTATTTTTCGATCCGACGTATAGTAACGGAGATATTTTGAATTTTCGAAAATCCTCCCCTCTAAACCCCCCCTCCCACTGGTCCGATTTCAGCCGTTAACGAACTTGATCTTTCTTTTTACATAAAACGCTTAAATATGAAGTTTGGTAAGGATTAAACAAAAATTGCGACCGCCAGAGCGGTAACAGACAAATATATAGATAGATAGATAGATAGATATATATATATATATAGATATATATATACAGTTTTGAACGGACCTCATTTTCGTCATCTACTAGGTAGGATCGATGGACATTTGAAGAAAAATGTCGAAAATTCCGTCATGAGTACAACCTCAATAGCTGATTTCCCTTAAGGGAAATCTGCTAAAAGGTAACCTGTCCTGATCAGCCTTAGTACAGAGAGTGAATGTTTGTATGTATGTTTTTCAATTGAAATCAGCACATTATGTAACTATAGTTGATTGGAGTGAGTTACTGCAGTTTACTACCATTTTCTAGTGGTAGTAAACAAAGCATTTTGTTTTGTGAGTCCATTACCAAATAAATCCCCTTTGCCTTGGAAGAAATTGAGCCTATCATCCAAAATTTTTAAAGTCTATTTTATACTTCATGGGCCAATTAAAAATTGAATATTGTATTGTTAAAATAAAAATTATGTAGTCTAGAACTAGAACTCGATTGAAGTCAAGCCAAACACATTTGTATCTCACATAGTAAAAGTTTGTAACGCAAGGGCTGTTTAAACTAAGCAGATTTCCCAAGTGCTGGTAAAAAACTTATGATCTCATATCACCACATATTCTCTATTTATATGTAAAAAACCGATATGTAGAAGGGGGAGGGGGTTACTGAAGGCAGAAAACGAGCAAGTACAAATAACTCTCTAAACCACTACTATTCCAGGTAATAACAAATATGGTCTTTAGTGTTGACTGAAACGGATAAATATCGAGTATGGTATAGAGCAAATAAACATTTTCGAGTAAAGAATGAAGAATCTTAATCGATGGTGTCATCACATAACGGTATTAGTATTTAACCATGGAATGAAGTGGTTCATGATATAAAAGCTTATAGTTAATATGACATGAGTAGGAGTGGGGGTTTACTGATGGCCGAAAACTAAAATATGGAAATATCTCGGTTAATATTCAATATAGAGAAAACATGTATATAACAACATTTATAGAACATTACATTTGCAATAAGACTGATTTTATACAATTTTTGGATTGAGTGAATAACAACAAAGATACTTAATATTTTCGAAATTGTCTCCCTCTAAATCCCTCTCCCACATTTAGCCATTAACAAACTTAGTCCTCATTTTTACATAAAACGTTTAAATATCGAGTTTGGCAATGATCAGAAAATCCCATCATGAGTACAACCTCAACAGCTCATTTCCCCTAAGGGAAATCTGCTAAAAGTCCATTGAAAAAAGTATATGTTATTCAAGCTGGGGCCCTTGTTATTCAAGGGCTTTACCCTTTTTTACTTTTAAATTTTTATTCTTTAAAATTATAAATGTAAAATATAATACATACTTTTCTAAATTGGAAGAATTTCCATTTTCTTCCCAAATATCATCTGTTACAACAGGAGAGAGCAAACTGGCACCAAATTTCTGAAAATAGGAAATTCATATTATTGGTTAATAAAAAAATGCATTCCATTAATAAAAAGTCAGATATCCATGTTAAAAGAATGAGTGAAAATTCTCGTACTAGGGAACTCTAACACATTAACTTCTTTTTTTTTTTTTAAATAATTGAATTTATAACAAAAATTATTTCCTTACCATTAATTTATCATATGCAGGAGTACCATGCAAAATATTTTTGTATCTATTCATGTTCTTAGAGGCTATAGCCCATGGTGCATAATGCTTCTCGGTTCCTGCTTTCAAGTAAGTAGAAAGTTTAAACGGAACTTCGTAATTTAAGTATCCTCCTTTAGACAAGGTAAATGCATCATCAAGTAAGTTGGCTCGGTCCTCTGGATGCTCAAGGGCCTAAAAAAGTAAATGTTTAGTCTGGAAAGAACAAATATTCAACCAAGTTCATGAAGAAAAAATAGCTCAGTAGGCAAACAGTTGAATGAGCAAAATCCGAGCTGTAAGGCCCACTAATTTACCAAAACCATAATTAATAACTTAACTATTTTTAGGAGCTCAGGTTAGTAGTGGCGTTGGTCTTAATCACAGATGGTTAAACCTAGAGTGGCAAGTTTGATTCAAGCTAGAGAAATAGAAATTTATTTGGGACGAACTCATTAAATAAAATCTTTAGTCCCATTCTGGCTAGAAAAGGGTTGTAACCTTTAGTCGCAGCACAGTAGCATAAAGTGGACGTAAATAAATAAATAAAAAATCACATTTACGTTGCAACAAAGCTGAGCATAAATGCTATCTTATCTATGCAATATGTTATATTTTGTAAATTACTCTATATTTTTCTTCAATTGGAAGGACTACCTTCACATTTTATGAGTATTTTAGTGTTTGGATTCTAAAACATATATAAAATGTTTGTCAAGAATGAAAATTGCTCGATTAGGTTTTACTGGGCCCTTATTTTTCCAGTTGAATTATGCAGCAATATCCATAAATAGTAACTATTATTATTACTTATTAGCGTCCCACTTTTTGTAACTAAGGCTAATTGGGATGGGTTATCTACAGGTTACCACACTTTTCTAGCCAGGGTGGGATTTAGGATGTTATTTAATAATTTCCTTTGCCCAGGCGAGAATTGAACTCGCCATTCTAGGTTTACCTTGTGAGATTAAGGTCAACACTTTAACTCACATGATTAACGTGGGCCCTCCATAAATAATAAGAGCACATAGGAAAAATAGTAATTTCAGATGGTTGTTTATTTCCATATAAACTCCCTTCCCTATCTAAATTCTCACTTACAACATGTCAGTGGGTCAAGACTGGAGGTGAGATTAAAGTTGTAGTCTGCATACACAGACTGGCTAATAGTCTATGATTAGTCAGCTGATGCAGGCTGCAGGCTACCGAGGGATGGCTATCTAACAACTCTGGCTTTGAATCAAATTCTCTCCACTCATGCCTTTACTGGTGTGAATGGAATTTTCCTCCATGATGCCTTTATTGCTGGATGGTCTGGTGCAGAAGACAATAGGATACCACTGCATGTCCTTGAGACACTCTTATTCCCTAGTTCAGTCCCATGGAAAACTGGTTTATCTGTTCATGAGTCTGGAGAAAATATGAATGTCAGCTCGGCTAGAGCATTCTCTCCATAGACATCCACTAAAATTTGATGGCTTTTCATGACTCTTTTCTTCCTTTTAAATTAATGCAGAATTCTCCGCAAGAAAAAGGTTAGTTATTTACGTTTCAAATAAATGACATACTAAAAACAAATGCAGTAGGATTACACACCATCAATTGGAAAACCCAACTAGTAGCACTATCTATGAGAAAACACTATGAACTAATAAATAATTTTAATAACAAAAACCTGTGAGCTCAGAAGATTAATGAAATTTAACCAAACGTCTTCAGTATAATTTACTCTATAAAACCCATACTGCTGAGAATTTATTTTAAACCATTCAGTGCCTTTCTCTAAGTCAATTGGAGCTGGAAAAAAATTAAAAATACTGTTACTACATTTGTTTATATAAAAATAATTGCACTCATTCATATTTAACAGTTAAATACATTTTAAAAACAAAATATTAAGTGCTTACTTTCACTTTCTTCCAATTTGTAAATAATGTTATTAACTTTCTTCGGGTCATTTGATGTTGTATATAAGATAGGAATATCCCATTTGTACCTGAAATAAAAAAAAAAAAAAAAAAAAAAAAATTGTAGTACTTTTAGAAATAAAATATAAGTCATACCTTGATTTACTTTACATTTGCCAATGTTTCAAATTATGTTAGTGTTCATTTTCAAGGCTTACTAAAGCAGGGCAAGTAAAACAATTCCTCATTCTAAATAAGATACACTCACCCCTCTTTTGAGGAAGTTCGGGAGGAAAATTCACGAATATCATGAAAAGATAATTGAAACTCACTGGAACGGAGAATCGCTCGGATCAAATGTCGATGAAGATTCGGCGAGATATCGTCTTTGGGAGAGTATGAGTTTGTCGCCTTCTCTTTTCACATTTACGAGTGGAAAACCTTTCTGTTTCGTCCACGTGTTCAACATCCTGGTCATATTGGGGATACCGTACTCCTGTTCCATTTCACTCCATAAGTTGTTAGTAAGTGCGTTCTTGAATTTGTACTTCTTCAAATATTTAGTCACTGCAGTCTGGAATGCCTTGGGAGAATAACTTTCAAACATTCGCAGAACAGATGAACCCTAAAAGATATATTAAATGGTATTATAAACATTATACTCCCAGTTGATAAAAAAAATAAATAAATTGTGCATATAGAAAATTAAAGTAACATTAATAATATCAAAATAATAAACAATTGCATCAAAGCCCATGAATGGCCAAGGCATGCCACACGGCATTTATTGATTGAAGGTCAAGTGATCACATTATTGTGGTAGCATTGCAGGCAAAAGATCACACCTTCTAAATTCAAGTAGCTACTCAATTTCCACACAAAGGGAAATCTGCCCAAAAAATTAATAAATATCGAAGGTGAAGCTCATACCTTGCTATAGGAAATGACATCAAAGATTTCTGTAATTTGATCCGGATGATTAACAGGCTGAATAATTGGATGAGAAGCTTCAGCAGCGTCTTCTTCCAACACAGGCTGAAGACTACCAACGACAAAGTCTATGTTCTGAAAAAAGAAAGAAATTAAATAATCACATCAAGAGGAATACTAGCATGAATTGCATTTATTTTTTCTTACACTTTTTCAGTTACATTTAAGGCTCATTATCAAACAAAAATTTATGCTGTAATAAAACTAATAACATCTTAAAATAAACAATAATAGACAAATAACACAAATTAAGCCAAAAAATGGAACCAAACAACACGAGGAGCACAATAAAAATTATTACTCATAGATTTGATTGGTTAATATACTTAGCGAATCCTCAAAAATGGACTCAACAAGAATTATTTCCGGCTTCTTGTACACCCTATTGTTTTCTTCATAGAATATGAAAGAAATTTATATTTCTGGATATTAGACATATTTTTTATGTTTGTGGTGAGGTTGAAAATTTGGTGGGTAAATTCTTTTCAGTCCTGTCTCTTTATGATCTTGGGCGATGTTTCATGGAACGCACATCCAGCTTCTTTATGGGCTTTCTCATCTCTTTTCTACTTCTTTTGTTTTTGTTTTTTGTTTGTAAAAATTAAAGAAAAAAAGTGGAGTGTAAAAAAATAGTACAATAATTGTAAATGATATATTAAAGCGTCCTAATGTCATCAACAGAGAACATGGGTAGAGATTAAACAAACTTTGAGAGTCAGTCCACCAAGACAGACAGCAGTTAGTCGCAGTAGTATATGAAAGCACCTGGTGGGAAAGACTCCATCCAAGGTCTCAGATGAAACACACGTGTGTGTGTATGGACATAATAGTGTGTGTGTATATAATTGAATAGTAAATATCTCAGTATAAGAGAAAGCCCTGACATGTCTAATGAAACATGAACTAAGAATTTGAAGACATACCCAAAGACCTTATTAATAATAAGGACAACAGTCCTGCAAGTCTATGAGTATATTTGAATATCATTATTGTTTGAACTTAAAGAACATTGAAACAATCAGTACATACACAGAAATTGGAACTGAAATAAACAGTTTTGTATTTATGCTGCTCTAATGATTTAGTATGAAGAAGTAAATGTCTTTATCATGGTATAATACTCAAGACAAAATACTTACTGAAAACAGGTCCTTTTCAATAATGTCAACGACTTGATGAGCTAAGAAAGTGGCAAAACCTTCATTTAGCCACAAGTCATCCCACCAGTCCATAGTTACTGTAATAAAAAGGAAAAGAAATACAGAAATATCAGAAGAAGTGATTTTTGCCTTGAATTATTAATTATATGACAATGCAAGACCAAATTCAATATTTTGGGATAAATTGTTTCATATTCAATCCACTAAAATTTTCAGGAGTTCACAGGTCGTAATAATGAAAGAAAAACTACAGTTTCGGCTTCTGAAAACATTAGCTGTTTTGATATTTTAAATCTGAAAACAAAAATAAAAGAATCATCTCAACCTTACTGACGAGTAAAGAATGAAAAATCTTAATTCAGTCATCCGTTATCGGCCCACAATTAATAAAATTGCAAATATCTTGGTTAGTATTCAAGATAGAGAATAAATGTATAGAACAATATTTATAGTAAATTTAATTTACAATAAGATTAGTTCTATACAATTTTTTGATCAGACGTATGGTAACGGAGATATTTCAAATTTTCGAAAATCCCCCCTCTAAACGCCCCTCCCACTGGTCCGATTTCAACCATTAACGAACTTGATCTGTCTTTTTACATAAAACGTTTAAATATCGAGTTTGGTAATGATCAAGCAAAAATTGCGACCGCTAGAGCATTAACGGACAAATATATATATATATATATATATATATATATATATATATATATATATATATATATATATAATTTTGAACAGACCTCATTTTCGTCATCTCCTGACTAGGATCGATGGACATTTGAAGAAATTTTTCGAAAATCGCGTCATGAGTACGAGCTCAATATCTGATTTTCTTTAAGGGAAATCTGCTAAAATGGAAATATCACGGTTAATATTAATATAGAGAAAATATTTATATAACAACATTTACAGAACATTACATTTGCAATGAGATTGAGTCTATACAACTTTTTTGATTCGTTGTATAACAACAGAGATATTTCGGATTTTCGAAATCCCCCTCCTCTAAACCCCTCCCTGCCACTGGTTCAAGTTTAGCCATTATCAAACTTGATCTTCATTTTTTACATAAAACATTTAAATATCAAGTTTGTTAACGGTCAGTTTGGGGATTAAGTAGTTATGTAGGTTATTTGTTCTTAGGCTAGTTTTCTTTAGTTAAGTTATAGCATTACATAACTGAGCCCTGAAACTCCCCATATCCTAGGTTTAAGATTTATGGATGCTTTTGGCACTCTCCAAAATCCAAAATAACTCTAATAAACAATGTTTATTATTTTTGTAATATATATAAAATTTTGAACGGATCTCATTTTCAATTTAATTATTGTCAATAATGACTAAAAGGAGACTTAGAACTACACCAAATACAAATATTTGTAAACTTTGCTAGTAACAAAATAAAAACTCACCAAGATCTCCAAACCACATATGAGCCAACTCATGAGCAACAGTGTTGGCAGTAGATTCGTGATCTGAAACGCTGTTTTCGGGAGTTATCAGGATTCTAGTTTCTCTAAAAGTTATAAGACCCCAGTTTTCCATTGCTCCAGATACAAAATCTGGAACTGCTATTAAATCTAAAATTGATGAAAAATAAAATTAATCGAAATGTCTGTGAACTATCTTCATTCATATATCAGATATACTATTTGTTATGATATATTCATTTAACACAATATACTTCTGACACTAAAAACAACTATAAAGTCTCACCTATTTTTGGAAGAGGGTACTCAATGCCAAAATAATTAATGAAGTGGTTCATCACTTTCTGAGCAACACCCCTAGAAAAGTCTGTTTTATTCTGCTGTCCGGGCCTTGCATAGACGGTGATTGGTGTACCTTGACTAGTATAAACAGGCTCGAGATGTTCAAAATCGCAAACGATAAAGCACGCTAAGTAAGTTGACATAGGTGGTGTAGGTGCAAAAGAAACTTTCGTTAATCCAGGTGATGGCGTATCTGCTTCTTCTTTCTAAAATACACACATAGGGATTGAAAAGAAATATTAAAAAAAAACAAATTTATTATTATCTAATATTTTTCACTTCCTTGTAAGAAGTAAAGGAATTATTTTAATTACGAAAATATTTGAGTTTTAGATTTTGTGTAATAATGAATTTTGACCTTCCCTGAACCCATTTTGATTAGTTTCAAACAGACATCTGAACGTACGTGTATATCACATAACTCAAAAAGTCTGTCACACAGGGGCTGCATAAACTAAGGAGATTCCCCTCGTGAGGTTTTGCAATAGATAAATCAACATACTGGTAACACATAACACCACCGTGAATATAATGTGAATAAATACAGTAATGAGAAATATTTTAGTCAATTTTAATAATCCCCTATCCAAAAGCATCTGAATTGTAAACAAACAGGTCTGCCGATGTCTCAAAGCTGAACAGATAGAAATATTCTTCACCGGAAAGAAAAACAATTACTGAAATATATCTCAATATAACATATTAACTTTATTGAAAACTATGTACTATATTCAGTACTGTAATTCATAATGATTCAGAATAATTTTTATCCTAATCACTCAAATTTTAGTAATCCAAGAACTTAAGACAGGGGGGGGGATAATCAACACAAAATATTTGCATATATCTTGTATAATAAATGTCTCTTGAAAACAATATTTGGTATTTAAGCTTCAAATATTGAAGTGGTTTATTATATAACAGATTATTACTTATGTGGCATGAGTGGAAGTGGAGGTTTGCTGAAAACTGAAAAATGCAAATATCTCGGTTAAAATTCAAGATAGAGAATAAATGTATATAACAATATTTATAGTATATTGTATAGGGTTGGCAAATAAGTCCTTTCAGTTTTTTAAGAAGACGACACCCTTTCGATATGCCAGTTCTGGGCGTTTTCATCGAATTGATTCATTCAATTTTGTTAATTGTGAGCAGTATAGAGTGGAATCGATTGATTTACCTTGTGGCAGCAGGTCATAAAAAATCACACCCTTGAAATCCTACCATACAGAAAGCATTATCTTCTTTGGGTGCAATCCCGCTTTAGATGTGGTTCCAGGTGGTTCGTTGCTAGGTCTCCAAGATTTTTTTCGCACCACATTATCGTAGACAATCCACTTTTCATCCCCTGCCACAAGTCTTTTAAGAAATGGATCATTTTCTTGACGTTTTCGCAGGGAATCGCAAATGGAAATGCGTTTTGCCAAGTTGGCTTCGGTCAGAGAGTGGGGGACCCAAACATCCAGCCTAGAAACGTGGTGCGTCATTTATATCAAAATTCCCTGCCCTAAACTTGGCAAACCAATTTTGGCATGTGCGCTCTGTTAAGGCTTTATCCCCATAGACCCCGCATATTTTTTTATGAACCTCTGCAGCTCCCTTTCCTTTTTTGAAATAATACAGCAAAATATGCCTATAATGCAATAAATTACCGTCCATCTTCTCAGCTGGATCACAAACGCAATACTGACCTAATCTTAACAAGTGTCGACAGACATAACTGTTTACATATTACAAATAGGATAAACAATCTTCTGTTGGGATTAATTGCATCAGATAAATGTGACATATTGTAAACAAAACATGAATACAAAAACCGAAAGGACTTATTTGCCAACCCTATATTTGCAATAAAATTAGTTCAATACAGTTTTGTGATCCGACATATAATAACGAAGGTATTTCAAATTTTCAAAAATCACCCCACTAAATCCCTCCCTCCCACTGGTTCAATTTTAAATAATTGTGCCACTTTCATTTGGAGTGATATAAGATGGTGACAAATACCCAGACCCTTCAATCACCTACTAGTTGGTATAAGTTTGCTACAAGGCTCTCTAATGTGGGGTTTCCTATTATAAACATCATGTACTAATGTGATGCATCTCGATGGGGTGCAACTAATACAGAATCAATAATTAATTATGAGCCAGAGCCACAGCTTAAACTATCCTGAAAGATTAGTTGAGGAAAAAATTATTTTGAAGGTAATAATTGGATTTGGTTATATGACATTTACAAATAAGTCAAATCTATATTCAGGAGGTCCCATTAAATGGAATTTGTTCAGTTTAAATGTTAAAGGTGTTCTGTTAGATTTATTTAATAAATAATATACAAACCACTTGATTCATGTTGGAGAGAGCAAAATACTTATTTCCAGAAGGCCTAACAATGTGAACAGTAAACTCAGCCTTATATCGTGGTTCATCGAAACATGGGAATGCTTTTCTAGCATAGGTCGGTTCAAATTTTGTTGTAACAATATACCTGCAACATGAGACCTCAATAATTAAAATCTATTTCAAGATATTTAAAAAGTCATAATTATTAATGTACATATCAAACCAACCTTTTACTTCCATCTTCTGCTGTATAAGTACTTCGATAAAATCCAACAATTTTTCCAGTCAAACTACCATTAAAGGTCAGTTTGATTTCATATTTTCCGGGTACTAAATTTTCCTTCAGTAAAATCACCCAAAACTGATTGGTTGTATAATTAAAAGCTTTGTCAACTTCAATTGGACTGCCATTTTCATTAAAAACTTCGGATTTAGTAATGACAAGCTCATCAGAATGAAGAAGCAAATAGTTCCTGGGCTTTGTGACCTCAATTTTAATTCCAACTGTTCCGGTAAATGTCCCATTTTCCAAATCGGGGTTCAAGAACAAATCGTAGCTATATGGAACAGTGTCAGCAGGCAAAATTGGATTTTTTTCCCAGTCTCCTTCTAACTAAAACAGAATAATATTGAATTAATGAAACAGGTAATGGGTCGTAATGGATAAAGAGTACATGGATTAAATAATAATGCAAAATAAGATTATTTCAGTTCATTTAAATTAAAGGAAAATGGTTCATTAAAATTTTAAAAAAACACAATAATATCGATTTGAAATAAATATTATTTATTTATTAGCATACACTTTATTGGTGGCTAATTGGGGCGAGTTATATACAGGTTTTCTAACCAGATTGGGACTAAGGACTTTATTTAGTGTGTTCCTCACCAAATAAACTCCTATTATCTACAAGGGTGTCAAACTCATGACTCTAAGTTTAATAGGTGTAAAAAGGATTGAATCTAATAAATTTAATGAAATTATACTCTCTCAAAACAAGAAAGTCTATCAAGCAAGGGGCTGATCTCATCTCACCATGTATTCCCTATTTATATGTAAAACCACCAATGAGTAGAAGGAAGCAGGAGGGGGGGAAGCTTACTGAAGGCTGAAAACAAGAAAGCACAAATAACTTGCTTACTTGAGTTACGAAAAAATGCATAGAACCAACAATTGTAGGTCATCAATAGTTTAAAAAGATTGGTTCTATTACACTTTACAATCCTACTCATACTAACGGAAATATTTGGAATTTTCAAATTTCCACCCCACTATTCCATGTTCGATTTCAACCATTACCAAAATGATCTTTAGTGTTGACTGAAACGGTTAAATATCGAGTATGGTATAGATCAAATAAACATTTTCAAAACACTGTAAAATCTTGATTGATGATGTCATCACACAATGAATTTACACGACATAAAAATGGTCTCTTGAAAATAATATTTAGTATTTAAGATTAGAATAAAGTGGTACATGACATAACAGTGTATTGCTATTCTGGCATCGGTAGGAGGGGGGGAGTTTACTAAAGGCTTAAAACTAAAAAATGCAAATATGGTGGTTAGTTTTGAAGTTCGAGAATAAATGTATATAACAATATTTGTAGTACAATAAATTTGCAATAAGATTGGTTCTATACAATTTTTCGATCCAACATATATTAACAGAGATATTTTGAATTTTCGAAATCCCTCTCCCACTGGTGCGATTTCAGCCATTAATGAACATAATTAATATTATTAACATATCAGCTATAAGAAATAATATTTTAATTAGATTATTATGCTATGGCATAAAGGATTTCAGTTTTTTTAATACTGAGGTTGAACAATTATTAAGTTTACCATACACTATTAATGTTGCTGGAGGGCTCAGCAGAATTCAACTTAAGCCCCCAGAACTTAACCTTCAGAAAACACTTTATCATTACATTGGACAAGGAGGAATTTCCAAGCTCTAAATTTGTTTTATATAACAAATATGCAAGAGTGAGTGTGTACACATGTTTGTATGTGTGAAAAAGAAAGTGAGAGCATATGATTGTAAATATTTTAGGTGTTAGAAATCTTCATTTTATTTACATACTAATTTATATTTATTTGATTTTAGTTTAGTTTTTATCCATTGAAATTATATAATTGTTTACGTAATTTTATTAGTCTTTACAGTTTTTGTTTTTGAACTTAATGTTTTGCTTTTGTTTATTTATTTTATTTGTTATTTTGAGTTTATTGTTGTTTTTCGTTGTTTGGTTATTTGATTTCGTTCTATTATTTAGTTGAGTTTTATTTAGTTGTGTTTCGTTATATTGTTGCGTTCTGTTATTTAGTTGAGTGTTATTTAGTTGCGTTCCGTTATTTAGTTGTGTTTTGTTTTATTGTTGCGTTCTGTTATTTAGTCGAGTTTTGTTATTTGTTTGCGTTCTTATTTTGTATTATTTAATTTTTTCTTGTTTCTATTTTCATTTTGTATTTTGTTTATATAAATTGTTTTTGTTGTTTTTTATGAGCAATATTGCCTCGCTGCGAACGCTCCAAAATAAATAAATAAATATAACAAATATTGATGAAAAACGAATGTTCTACAATTGCTGAACTATTTATTATTATTATTATTTATTTACTAACGTCCTCTTTATGCTACTAAGGCTAATTGGGACAGGTTACCACCCTTTTCTAGCCAGGGTGGTACTAAGGATGTTATTTAATGAGTTTGTCACTAAATAAATTCCTATTACCCAGGTGGGAATCAAACTCGCCATTCAAGGTTTACCAAGTGAGATTAAGGCTAACGCTTTAACTCTCATGGGCTAACCTCAGCTCCCTGAACTATATATTTCCTATACATCCTACATTAAAAATATGCCAGTATAGCACTATACATTTTATTCCAAGATTAAAGATACATGGATAAAGGTGAGATGTGACATCATCGATGAACATCCAAAATGCTCTTGAAGCCTTAAGTTTTATTTGATCTATATTACGCTTGATATTTAACTGTTTTATTGAAAACAAAAGATAAAGTTTGTTAATAACAAAATCAGGCCAGGAAGAGAGAGGAATAAAAATAATTAAAGATATCAATGCTGAGTTAGATAGGAAAATGTTACACAGCCTATCTTGAAAATACAATGCAATAAAATTGTTGTTCTATAAATGTTTCTTTAGCATAAGTATTTGTAAAGCCCCGCTCCCACAATTCAATTTTCATTTAAAGTTACAGTGCCACTAAACATCTCATAAGCATGTTTACATAAGCTTCTTATAAACAGAGAATAGAAAAGAATACAACTTAAAATCACTCTTACTTAAGATTTAATGAAACAGGATAACAATGGATTTGCAATTTCGAATGCACAATATATTATAATAAAAAATGTTCTTTTGTGATAAATCAAAAATATTAATGATCTTTCATAATCAGCGAATCCCGTAGGAATGAGGGGAGCCTCTTTTTTAAGTGGGCCTACCTATGTGAGAAATGTTTTCTGATGATATGCAAGCTGTTTACTTTTTCCATGGAAATTTAGTACTCCACTATGATAATGAGTGTTTTAGGTAAATATATTACCCAACTGTGTGTATTTGGGCATATCCATGCACTGGAATGAAAGAAAAGGAAAATTGTTGGCACGTTCGGGCAAAGCCCTGCCCATAGGAGGTTAAGTGGTCAGTTTGACGAATCCTTATCTTATTGGAGTGGCATTAAAAACAGATGATTGCTACTTCTTTATTGGTGTAGATACTTAATTACTTCATTATGCTGAGTTAGCACTGAGGAAGTGGATAGAAGTTACACAGCAAAGCACACAGTCAAATAAAAATTAAAATGCAATCCAGGGAGGTTTGAAACTGGAGCCCCTAGTATAGTAATCCCATAGATGAGAAAAACTAAGCATTCATTTTACAAGAAATAAGTCTATTTGGTTTTAAATGAATTGGAAACTGAAATAGGAGCACAGTTCAAATTCTCTTGCTATACTTGGAGTGATGAATTTAGTGAAATTGAAAAGCCTATGGGTATCGAGTTCACTGAATAATTTCTTTGTAGGGTCAAATGAACAGACATTAGCATGGAAAGCCCAGCTAAAAATACTTACTATTAGAAATTTCAACCTCTAGAATTTAAAAACTAATAATAAATCCTCTTTAAATTAATATTACTAATGGATGAACTTTAATCATAAAATGTCTGAATTTTTAAAGAAAAGTATAGTTATGTGTGGGTATATGTTCTAGAGGCACTTGAGAATTCAATCAACTCAGAAGGGTTATGGATTAGAAGTAGATAATCAAATCAAAATTATAGCAAGAGTAGCTACTTCACTAACTTAGTGAATTACAATGAAATTCAAAGCAAGTTAAAAAGTGAATAGAATAAATAAATGTCTAACTACCTAAAATGGTATAAAAACCTTAAATAGCAATTTATGAATTTGCAATGTCATGCGACTAGGAAAACATTTAAGCTAAGCATGTAAAGGAAATAAAATACAATGCCATACTAAAATAGAGTAGAAACTAAATACGTTTGTTTTACTTAGGAAAACGAAAAATAACTTCCAAGTAAATGAAACCTCCTCAAAACGCCGGTAGGTTCCCTCTAAATGTAAACCGGGCGATACGGAATATATTCATTAATTAAACGAAATTAATACCGCAATTATTTTTTAATTATTATAATTAATAGTAAAATTTAAAGAAAACGAAGCAGAAAGTATTTGAGTATTGTTTATTTGAACTTACTTTCTCGCTTTGTGTAGCGGTCATGTTGACAGTTGATTCGTAACCTTCCCTGGAATTGACACCTTCAGCTTCTGATCCTTCAGTCGAGTATATCACTGCCAGAACTATTATTGTTGAGATAAGGCCTATTATAAGTGCAGCCATTCCAATTTTTGAAAGTTTGCAGCCTCTCCAAAGACTACCTCCTATGAAAAATACATTATTGTCAGTAAGAAACCTTGGTAAGTCAAAATTCTGCCTGAAAAACAATCAGCACAGTTGGAAGTAACCCTTCACTAAAGTGATACTTTAATTAGAAAATTGTCTGTACGCCCTCAATTTTTCAATTTGTCTATTCAAATCCCCTTTGATGCATTTGTGACTCTTTCATAATGTTGAAATGTCATACACTGACCCCTGGCTATATGACAGTGAATGTATTTTAATTAAACTCAATTTATACAAATAACATTATCTCTTACCATACCAGACAGGAAGTAAACCATGATGATTCAATTTTTGTATAACATCCATTATGAAAACAAAAATCTGTGGAGAGTAATGCCATAAAGCTTCGCATCATCCATATCCAAAATAAGCTCATCTTATATATATTTTGATCAACGATGCCATTCATACAGTCTAAACTAGGTCTTAAAGTAAAACCATACTCTACTATACACGATCTGGTCATAGAAAACATTAGACAAAATATTTTGGAAATTATACATTTAAACCTGCACATAGACTGGATAAAAGCCCCTTCAGGAAATATTGGAAACGAACAAGCACGTTATCAAAGGAAGCAGCTCAAGATTGAACACTAATCCCAGAATTCTCACTCGAACTACTCTCATACATTATAAAAGACTTATGTACCAACACTACATAATGGACAGAGAATGGACGAAATCTTACAGCTTACACCCATACATACCAAATATAACTCACAACAACTACAACAAAATTAAGAGTCACCATCACAAATGCTCTCTATTTCAAATGGAAAATGGATGCAAGATTGTTGTTGGACATTATTTAACAAGATTTAAAATTCAAGATAATGACAAATGTTCTTACAACGTACAGACAACACAAACGTTTCTACATATACTCTATGACTGTTCAACATATAATCAAAATAGATCAAATTTTAATAATAAACATAATTTTAAAAGGAGGTAATTGGCTAGAACCACCTCATATATTATCTAATAAATATGATATAGAACTCATCAAGTTTAACTAAAGTATAGTTATAGATTTAGCAAAAAAAACATTAGAATATAAGGTTGATTATAAGGAATGAGAATTATAATTCAATATATTTGCCTTCCATAGACTCACAAATTAAAGAAGAGAAAAACCATTACGTTGGTTGAGTTTAACTTTATTTAATTTGCTTTTTCATTTTCATTTATTAATTTTATTTTGTTTTTTTATTATATTTCATTATATGTTAATAATCCATTAAATAGTGTATATTGTAAAAGTGTATTTAAACATAATCATACATGTAATATGTCATACGGCATGGAACATGACTCAAATAAATAACTTCTCATAGGGATACTATGAGGTGAAAAAAAAGAACAACTATCATCAAGACTTGAAAGACCAAATAGTAACCATTGTAGCTACACTTTTCAAATTATTACTCCCACTAAAATCCATAAGATGTTTCGTGCTTTTGTAAAATGACTTTCTGAGAACGCCACTTCTCCTATGTTCAATAATATTACCTCCAAGTACATTTCTGTTGAAATTATTCTGCCTTAAGATATTACAACCTTTTCTCAATGGCCTTGATGTTAAGTTCTTTTGATTCCGGGTGATTCTGGTCATTTCCCACCAAAACCCCTTATATGAATTATACTCTCATCTCGAGAAAATCCAAGTTGCTCTCCCTTAAAGTAAGATAATCAAATGAATGTCGCAGTAAACATTCTTTTTACTATTAATACTTATATCCTTGTTAGTTAAATTACTTCATTTATTTTGCAAGACATGCTTAGCTAATGCTATTCTATTAATTTCAGGTGTATTGATATTGTTTTCAGTAGTGATATCCCTCAAGTAGCAAAATTGCTTCACTTTCTGAATTACAGTCTTTCAGCTCTTATTTTTCTTGTTTTGTTTCTTCCCTACTTCCAAAATTTCAGTTCATATATATTTATCTTGAGCTTAAACTAACCTAGGGTGTCCTTTATGACCTACAGCATTTTTCTATTCATTTGTATTTCAGGCTTTGCCGTCTAGATATATGATGCCATGATCCGATTTCCAGTTAATTTGCATCCCTTCAGCTCTTTCTTTCATTTTCATTATTCCTTCTTCAATGAATATATTAAACAGAAAAGGTGAAAGAGGGTACTCAATGTCTTATACCTTTCTTAATACTAGCTTCCCGATCACACTCATTCTGGTTTTTGTTACAAATTAACCTTCTGTTTTTCCAAACTGTAAATGCAATGACCATGTTTTGAATCATGGCTCTCCTGCTCAGTATAACACTTGCTAAAATGTCTCCCCTTGTTATTTTCTTCAAGATCAAAAAGCAAATTGATCTTCGTCGATTTCTATATTTTATAATAGATAATAGCCTGATAGATAGATAATAGACATGTAGAAGCATGATATAGATCAGAAATCATTCTATACTTTCTACAGTCCATTATACAGGAGGGCTTTTTCAGGTTGAACAGTTCTTCGACTTCAAGTAAACTCGAGAGTATTCACTCTCAAATTAATTTGTGTTTACACTTCATATAATACTTTATTTCGCCAACAAAGTTCATGAGAATTTCAACGAATATAATTCTAATCTTGAGCCAAATCAAAACATTTAGTGTTCATTTCGGTCCTATCTAAATAAACCAATATAATGTACTTATTGACTTATAAGTTAATTTTTGTTTTAATTGGTATATCTTATTGCATTTCAGGCCAGATGACATCTCAACTCAATATTAATATAAAGCTGAGTATGAAAAGGAATGAACATCCCGACGCAGTTATATTGCCCAACTCCCTGATTAACTACTGCAAGCCTTCTGGCAAATATCGGACACAGATCTTTTGATATAAGGTTCCAAATGGGCGAAACACATATCCATGGAGGCTGGAATGTAACGTGACATAGCAATGGCCCGGGAGAAGCTCATGGTTTTTTATTTGGGGTACATTAAAATAAAAAAGAACTAACAAAATGAGATTAGCATCTGAAATAAAATTTATGGAATGAATCCATGCAAGCTGTGAAGTTGAACAACATCCTGTAGGTGCCATGAGAAGGAAGATTGACTTTTGCACTGGAGAAGAGGGAAAACAGTTTGATCATTTATTGCAAATATTTAAATAATAATTTCTTTCTCTTCTTTATATAATTTCTTTAATACCTATTCAGTTATATAGATATCATTAAATACATTTTATTAAATTATTTAAGTTTTCTCAGAATTGTCACTAAACACTCCCTGAGAACGTCAGGAATTGCATCCAAAAACAATATTTTGATATAGAAATGAAAAATAAAGTCTTGATGAATGATAAAGTTTTTTTTTTTGTTGTTGTTGTTTTTATTACACTAGGCCTTCCACCTGATCTATAACATTCTCAAATACTCAAAAGAATAATGGATGCTACAGTTCCGGGACACAAACCTGAACTAACCAGTTAGAGAGCATTATTTCCTGAACACTTGAAAATGGCACGGATGTGCCAAAATGTCTCGTGCAATAAATGAAAAGTTTGTCATGCAGGGACTACGTAAACAAAGAAGATTTCTTGTGTGCTGGTATATCAAGCTTGTGAGCTCAAAAAACTGATGAATAGAAGGTTAGGGGTGCTACTGAAGGCAGAAAAAAAGAAAGTACGAATGACTCGCTTAACACTTGAGTTAAAAATAAATGCATAGAACAATTGTAGAACATCAATCGTTTAGCAAGATTGGTTCTATAACATTTTAAAATCCGACTCGCATTAACATAGATATTTAAAATTTTCTGATCCCCACTCTATTCCAGGTCCGATTCCCGCCAATAACAAATATGACCTTTAGAGTTGACTGAAGTGGTTAAATATTGAGATGGTACACATGAAATAAACATTTTCCAGTAAAGAACAAATAACCTTAATTGATTATATCATCACACAACGTATTTTCATTTATCTCACAAAGTAAACACTATGTGGTATTTAAGCTTCAAATTAATATGACATGTGTAGGAGTGGGGGTTTACTCGAGGGTGAAAACTACAAAATGCAAATATCTCTGTTAATAATCAGGATAATGAAAAAAACGTTTATAACAATATTTACAGAACATTATATTTACAATAAGATTGTTTCTATAAAATTTTACGGTCTGACGTATAGTAACAGAGATATTTCGAATTTTCAAAATCCCCCCCCCACTTGTTAGATTTCAACCGTTAACGATCTTGATTTTTAATTTGACTTAAACCGTTTACATATCGAGTTTGGTAACGATCAAACAAGAATTGCGACAGCTAGAGCGTTCCGTGACGGACTTGGGAGAAGCAGGAGTTCTTCAGAGTTGTATCCCTTGGACCAAGCCTTGACCTAGTCAGCCGGAGCGAATTGGGGGAATGCGGTAACGGGTTAAACATTAAAAACAGCGTTTCCTTCGAAATAATCGGCAAAACAAATCTAATTTTCACATTTTTCATCGCTTTTTACAGGACTCTCTCTGACGGCCGAGTGATACCTGACCAGGAAGATATGCTTGACGTACTCCTAGTTATATAGGTGTAGAAACAAATACTCCTTTGGAGGTTATGGACCATAGTGGAACAAGTTTAGTTTTAGCAGATTTCCCTTAAGGGAAATCATTTATTGAGGTTGTACTCATGACGGAATTTTCGACATTTTTCTTCAAATGTCCATCGATCCTATCTAGTAGATGACGAAAATGAGGTCCGTTCAAAACTGTGTGTGTGTGTATATATATATATATATATATATATATATATATATATATATATATATATATATATATATATACGTAGTAACGTCCAAAAGTTTCCAGCCTGGGATAGAAGGAAAGGTGAAAGAAAAAAATTGGTTTTACTGTTTTTCTATTTATTCTCCTCTAAGTTCAATACACTTATTACAACGCTTTGGCAACATTTCTATACCATGAAAAAAATAATTTTCTTCTTTGTTAAAATAATGTTCTTCCACTGCTGCTTGGAGCTCTTCGTCGGTGTTAAATCGCCTTCCACGAAGGTCAGATTTTAATTTTGAGAAAAGGTAGAAATCACTAGGGGGCAAGTCTGGGCTGTAGGGTGGGAGAGAGATTTCTTGGAATCCACAGTCCTTCACAGCGGCCTTGGAAATCAATGCTGTTTGGACAGGGGAATTGTCGTGAAGGAGGCGGACGCCTCTGCTTAACTTCCCTCGCCTCTTCTCTTTAATGGCGTCTCGTAACCGGTGAAGTAGGGCTGCATAATACTCACCATTCATTGTGGTATTCCTTTCTTTAAAATCAATCAATAGAATTCCTTTACAGTCCCAAATAATTGTGGCCATTATCTTTTTTGTTGACTGCGTGACTTTTGCCTTTAAAGGAGGCGCTTCTCCTGGTCTTCTCCATTCCATGGACTCTCTTTTGCTGAGTGGGTCATAATATAGAACCATTGTCTCATCCCCAGTTACAATTGAGTCCAAAAAATTCTTTGGGTCGGCATTATACTCGCGTAAAAATTCATTGCAGCAGTGAACTCGTTCCTGTTTTTGATGAGCTGAAAGAATTTTTGGAATCCATCTTGCACTAAACTTGTTCATATGCAAATGTTCTTTCTTGTTTTTGAAAGCCCCAACCTCGCTGCTATTTCCTTGGTTTTCAGTCGTCGGTCAGACAGCAATTCAGATTCCACAAGTTGTATTGTTTCAGAAGTGACAGCTTCCAGTGGGCGACCGGGACGTGGGTCATCTTCTAGACTTTCTCTCCCTAACTTAAATAATTTTGCCCATTCTTTCACTGTGGAATACGAGGGGGAGGACTGCCTGTATACACAATCCAAGCGCTCTTTAATTTGCGCAGGAGTAAGACCCTCTTTACAAAAGAATTTAATTACCTCACGGTACTCGAGTTTAAACATTGTAGAAATGGGGAGTTTCCTTTAAGGCTGGACACTGACTGACAAGACTGAGGAAGTGCGGGCGATGGGTATGGAGTGAGCAGGCATGGACCTGCATAGGCGTGCAGCTCCCGCCACGTTTGAAGGAGGGCAAACAGGACATGCCGGAAACTTATGGACCTTACTACGTATATATATATTTGTCTGTTACCACTCTAGCGGTCGCAATTTTTGTTTGATCGTTACCAAACTCGATACTTAGTCGTTTTATGTAAAAAGAAAGATCAAGTTCGTTAACGGCTGAAATCGGACCATTGGGAGGGGGGTTTAGAAGGGAGGATTTTCGAAATATCTCCGTTACTATAAGTCGAATCGAAAAAATGGATAGAATCAATCGTATTGCAAATTAAATTTACAATAAATATTGTTCTGTATATGTATTCTATATCTTGAATATTAAGCGAGATATTTGCATTTTTATTAAATATGGGCGCCTAACGGACGAGAGTTACTTTCCCGCTAAAAGCTACTTCGGCCCTTTCCTTGAATGGCTCGGCTCTCGTGAAATTTCTCTATTGTAAAACTGAACTGAAAAGTTTCATCAGAGGTTAGTGCACAAAGTGCACAATTTTTAAGGTGAGGGGCACGGGAATTTGGGACTCCTTGTTATACATATCTTTACCTGGGATATATATATATATATATATATATATATATATATATATATATATATATAATTATAAAGAGCTTTAAGCTGAGGTCATTATTTTTAGCAGATTTCCCCTAAGGGAAACCAGCTATTGAGGTCGTACTCACGACGCGATTTACGAAACATTTTCCTCAAATGTGCATTGATTCTACCTGGGGATAACGAAAATGAGGCCCGTTCAAAATTATATATATATTCTTATCTCCAGCGGTCGCAATTCTTCAGATTCTTCAAAAATCAAGTTCGTTAATGGCTGACATCGAACGAGTGGGAGGGGTGTCATTTCGTATATTAGAAATATCTCTGTTATTATACGTAGGATCAAAAATTCAATAGAACCAATCTTATTTCAAATACAAATTACTATAAATATTGTTATATACATTTATTCTCTATCTTCAATATTAACAGAGAAATTTGGATTTTATTACTTCTCAGCCTTCAGTAAACCCCCACTCCGACTCATGTCATATTAGCAATAAGCTGTCATATCATAAACCACATTATTACAAGCTAAAATACCAAGTATCGTTTTCATTGAATCTTCACTGTGTGAGATAATGCAAATACATAGTGTTATGATATTAAATGAGATTAAAATATTTATTTCGTACATACCATACTCGATATTTAACTGTATCGTTACACACTAAAAATCATATTAGTTAATGGTTAAATTTGGGTATGGAATATGGGGGAAGGGGAATTTGGAAAATTCTATATACCTTCCTTATTATGATTGGGATTAAAAATGTTAAATAACCAATCTTGTTAAGCTATTGATGCTCTAAAATTGTTGCTTTGTACATTTGTCGTAAATCAAGCATTAAGGGAGTTATTTGTATTTTATTGTTTTTAAAGCCTATAACCCCCCCCACACACACACAAACCCTTTTATCGTCTTATTTTTTAGTAGATTTCCCTTAAGGGAGATCAGCTATTGGGGTTGTACTTGTGACGCGATTTTCGAAATATTTCTTCAAATGCCCATCGATTCTGCCTAGTAGTTGACGAAAATGAGATCCGTTCAAAATTGTATTGTGAACGGACCTTATTTTCATCATCTACTAGATAGGATCGATGGACATTTGCAGACATTTTTAAAGAAATCGCGTAATGGGTACAACGAACGAAAATGAGGTCCGTCCAAAGTTGTATATATCTCTGTTACCGCACTAGCCGTCGCAATTTTGTTTAATCGTTACGAAACTTGATATATAAGTGTTTTATGTAAAAAAAAAAAAAAAAAAAAAAAAATCAAGTTCGTTAAGGGTTGAAATCGGACGGGGGAGGGGGTTAGAGGCGAGGAATTTCGAAAATTGTTAATATCTCCGTAGTTATGCGTCGGGCCGAAAAACTGCATAGAACCAATCTTATTGAATATGTAATGTTCTATAAATGTTGGTATGTACATTTTTTCATTACCTTTAATATTAACCGAGATATCTGCGTTTTTTAGTTTTCGGCCTTCAGTAAACCCCCACTCATACTAACGCTATAGTTAAAAAAAAGCTATTACATTATGAAACACTTTATTTGAATCCTAAATAACAAATATTGTTCTCATTGAACTTTTATGTTTTGAGGTAAATGCAAATATGTGATGGACGTGGGTATGATTAGTTAACGCAGCCCCTTCTTTATGGTTTTTTTTCCACAGAAATACAGAATACGTGATGAGATGAGATCACCAGTGTGTTATACCTGCACGTGGGAAATCTGCTTAGTTTACGCAGCCCCTGCGTGACGGATTTCCATTATCTTCGGAGTACGGTCGATGGGCATTTCCCGAAAATCGCGTCACGAGTACACCTCAATAGCATATTTCCCCAAAGTTTAGTCCTGTTAATGAACTTGACAGCCACCTTACCGGATTTGAAGAACTGTGGAAGCCAGGAAGAGCACCCTGAGCTGGTTCCAGCTGATAGCGAGATACTGGCAGGACAGCTGGTAGAACTGGACTCATGTAATTTGCAGACTACCTGCTGCCTCTACAACCGGTCTTAGCTCTGCCAACTTCTCAATGCCAATTCAGCCTCATTTTCTTCCTCACATAATACATAATAACTGTTTTCAAACCATTTGGGGTTTATGCTTGCCTTCGCTTCTCTTTTCCTCCTAGACGGTAATACGATTTTCAGCAGAATTACCTTAAGCAAATCAGCTATTGGAGATGTATTCTTGGCGCCATTTTCGGAAAATGTCTTCAAAGGTCTAACGATCCTAGCCAGCAGAGTAGTTAACTAATTACGGCAGTTAATTACATTTTAGCAGAATTCCTTAAAAGTGTTTGATATTTCTATAGAGGTATTCTACATATGCAGGGCACAATTCAAATATCTTTTAAACCGTTAGAGATGTCAAAGGACCAAAGTTGTAGCTGTCATCAAGACCTTTCAGATGTGTTAGTTATTAATCCCAAAAAATGTAGTTTCAACTATTAAGCGCTCTCTCGAAAGTCGGTGTTTCCTCTTTATCCCACATTTCTAATACATTTTTGAAAACTATTCAAACAATAAAGAAGCGCGTGTATTTTAGTTTCACTTAGTATTTATCGATAAAATGGCGACCAAAGAAGGCTTGATATCCACCACCCACAAATATGTCTTTTCTTTAGCGGGGTTTAGAGGGGGAATTTCCGAAAATTCGAAATTTCTCCGATACAATACGTTGGATCGAAAAATTGTATAGAACCAATCTTATTGCAAATTAAATGTACTATAAATATTGTTATATACATTTATTCTCTATCTTGAATATTAACCGAGATATTTGCATTTTTCAGTTTTGAGTCTTCAGCAAACCACCACTTCATGCCATATTAACAGTAAGCTGTTGTTTTATGGCCTACTTCATTACAAGATTAATAGCAGATATTGTTTTCATGGAGCTTTTACTTTGTGAGATATATGCAAATACGTTCTATTGACCCCCCCCCCCCATTCTTTTGTTTCTTGGATTACTTAATTTGAGTGATTGAGAAAAACTGATTCTGATTCATTACAAATCGCAGCACTAGCTTTAGTAAAATTGTTTTCAATAAAATTCATTTTTGGTGGCCGTTTCCATAACTATCGTCCCTCGTGAATAGGTTTAGAGGTTAGGTTAACTGTTTTTTGGGCTAGAAACTACTGGGTTATTACGCCCTAAATAATGTTTGAGGTTTAGAGGTTTCTTACTACTACATTTGTTATTAGGAAGATTTCTCTATTGTAAAACTTCACGTGGGAAATCTGCTTAGTTTACGCAGCCCCTGCGTGATGGACTTTTTTTGAATAATTCGTTGTTTTACATCCACTTATGTACATTTCTAATACTAGTCAAATCCAACAAAAAACCAACATTATTTTCATTGTTATTTCAAAAACAATTAAACATGAAGAAATTTGAAGTATGGTGTCTTGTGTGTTTTAGCAGATTTCCCTTAAGAGAAATCACCTATTGAAATCGTACTCATGACGCGATTTACGAAATTTTTCTTCAAATGTCCACATCGATCATACCTAGGAGAAGAAGGTCCGTTCAAAATTATATATATATATATATATATATATATTTATAAAGACCCACGTATTTTACGTCTTGTCGCCCCATCCTGATGCCAGTAGGAGATGAGTGGCTAGAATAGAAAGTGTTACATCTAGTTGGCAAATGTCCAAGTAGATCAGATGTTCAAATCCACACAGGAAAAACAGTCCGTCATGCAGGGGTTGCATAAACTAAGCAGATTTCCCTCGTGAAGTTCAGTAATAGATAAACCTACATACTGCTAAAACAACATCACCGTGAATAAATACGAACGGCAATAAGAAATCTTTCAGTCAATTTTCACAAACTCCAGGTGGAAAGCGTCTGAAATGCCAGGTTTGCCAACCTCTCATCAGGAGGAAAAACAATTACTTAAAAATATCAGAATATAACATATTAATTTTATTGAAAACTATTTACTATATCTAGTACTGTAATTAATAAAGAATCAGATTAATTTTTATCTCAATCAATCAAATTTTAGTAGTCAATGAAAACAAGACGTAGGGGGGGGGGGGTCAACAGAACTTATTTGCAAGGTCTCTTGAAAACAATATTTGGTATTTAAGCTTCGAATGATGTGCTTTATTATATAACAGAATATTGTTTCTGTAACATGAGTAGAAGTGCGGGTTTAATGAAGGCTGTAAAATGCAAATATCTCTGTTAATATTCAAGATAGAAAATAAATGTATATAACAATATTTATAAAACATTTAATTTGTTATAAAATTGCTTCTATACACTTTTTCGATCGGACGTATAATAACAAAAAAATTTCGAAATTCCTCCCCTTTAACCCCCCCTCCTCCCAGACCGATTTCTGGCATTAACGAACTTGGTCTTTCTCATTATATAAAACGCTTATATATCAAGTTTAGTAATGATAAAACAATAATTGCGACAGCTAGAGTGGTAATAGACAAATATATATATAAAACTTTGAACTGACATTTTCTTCATCTTCAGGGTAGGACCAATGGACATTTGCAATTTTTTTTTCAAAAATTGAGTTATGAGTATGACCTCAATAGCTGATTTCCTTGAAGGAAAATCTGCTAAAATAGATGAGCAAGCTGCCAAATTTTTGAAAGTTGGGGCTCTGTAGAGATACAAAGTTAATAGAACTGTTGTATTTGTTTCAAAATACATATTGACCAAACTGTGAATATATATATAACTAAATTTAGTTTTTTACTTTATAACTCAATATGTAGTTTTTTGTTGTTTTTTTATTCTTATTAGTTGCATACTATAATTAATAAATATTTTTTATTTTTGAGAAGAAGATTCTCTATTTACTTAAATTATTATTTGGTGTCTTTAATAAAATATTATGAATATTAAAAGGAATGGTATTTTTTTATACTTACTTGAATAAACAGGAAACTAAATATTAGGAATATTTCAGATTGATTTACATAAAAACTAATAAAGAAATTTTTGAAAACACAAGAATAGCAGTGAAGACAAGCCTTTTCCTTCTTGTTCTGTACAAATTAATGATGCTATTGGGTATATAAACAGGAAGGTAGGTGAAAGTTGACCATGGCTAAACTGCAAGGATTTGTTGTTTACGCAACCCCCCCCCCCCTCCTCCTGATAATTTGATGATTGAAGTGTCCTGCCAAGTGGGGATGGATCAATCAAGTGGATAAGAATGGCTCCATATAAATGTGATATCTCTTCATCTCTCTATTAAGGCTTAAGAGAATAGCATTTCATTTCTCCAGCCACTTTCGCTTGCTAATATCTTTACAAGCTAAAATGTTACTTGTAATCGACCCTGAATCAGTATTGTTTAACTTTTATCCATTAGCTAATATTGAAATAATAAATTCTGATCCAAGATTCTGAAATAAGTACGATCCCACTCAAATGCTACACACACACACACACACACACACACACACACACACACACACACACACACACGATATTTGTACATCGTATATAAACAATTCTTACCAATGTTTCCATTTATATTATCTCTTCGAAGTATTTACATAGATTGAAGAAACTGGCCAAATCAAAGCAAAAATTTGTATGCACCCATAATCCAGGTAAAAAAAAAACAAAACAATCTCATCTCATATATATATATATATATATATATATATATATATATATATATATATATATATGCACACACATGCGTGCATAATGTGTGCGAGAGATTCTTTATCACACTGGAAAAATTAATAAGTCATTTACAAACCAATGAATTGCCATTGACCTTCACTTACACTCATATATTAATTTGAGAAGTGAAATTAATTTAATTTTCATTAAAAAATTTCATTGCTTCAGCTAGTAGTAATTTGAGTTATTGCAGAGCTGTGCATTAGATAATGTAAAAAGTAGATGTAGAAACACAAGTTTGAAAATTAAGTAAAATGCCAATAATTAAATAACAATTATTTAAATATAATTATAATTATGGACTCAGAAGGTAATGTGATTCATAAATAGATTCAGTTTAATTATACACCATTAACATAAAGAAAAATGATTTTCTGTACAAAGGCCTAATATAGGAAGACAATAAATTTATTTCCATTTTTGAAACTTTTTTATAGAATTATATTTGAGACTTATGCAAGTAAAAAATTTGAACTATCCTTTATTTAATTTAAACTGAGTGGCAAATGAATGCAAATAAAGAAAGTCGATTCCATTGACAGCTTATTTCTACAAATATGCTTTCTCTTTATAATTCAGGAAATACAAATGAATTATACATTGTTTTTCCTGATTATTTAAAAAAAAAAAATCATTTAGCTTTCATTTAAAATTATGATTCAACATTTCTATTGGAATGTAAGATGTAAATTTGTTGGGATTATATTGTACCTTCTTTAAACTAATATTTGAGACTTAAATAAACATTTTTAAAAATACATTTAATCTTTTTCCAATGAACTTATAAAAATTGTTCGGTTGTTGATCGACATTAATATAAGAATTGTAGGTAATTATATAATAAAAAAAAAACACAATAGTGTGATGAGTAATCAAATTAAGAATATGATTAAGCCAATGAAAGTAAGTCATTCTCTGTCTGTAATTTATTTATTTTATTTTCATGTTAATCCCACAATAAATAACAGTAATATCACTTACACTGATGTTAAATTGTCTAAAATTGTGAATTTATTTAATGCAAAGTCAATGGCACTCCTTTTCTCTAAGAATTTCATAGAAAACAGGTGCCATTTTAAATATATTATTTCCTCAAATTCTACTTTTTATTTGTATTTATCATTTATTTATTAATAAATTTATTGTAAATTGAAACTATAATTAAATACCTCTTGGCATAGTGGTAAAATATCCAGATAAGTCTTCCCAGCTAACATGACTGCCACTTTTCCCTATTAACTTAATCTATTGCTTTATATGCAAAAAAAATAAATAAAGAGAGTGAGCCAGAGGTTTTATGGTCATACTGTTTACAGTGAGATAAGATTTCACTGCTCATTTGCTTATTACAAACGAGTTGTAAAAACTATTAGAATAATTAAAAAGTTTTGAATATCGAATATTCTTATTTATAATATAGTAAAAATACCTGTGGAAAACCATTAAAATTTCAGATGTAATATAGCATTACCCTTCATGACATAAAATTTCTTTCCTCTCAATGTTATTTAATAAATTAATTAAACTTTAAATCAAACAAACTCTCACACGCACATACGCTTACACACAAACTCATACTTGAGCAAGTGTGTGTATATAGACGTGTGTATATATATATATATATATATATATATATATATATATATATATATGTATATATATACATGCTTTTGTGAGTATGATTTTTACTTGACTACTTCAGAACTTATAAAACATCTCATGAAAAATTAAGGATCAAGTTTGTTGATGGGGAGACTCTGGAGAAAGAGAAAAAGTGAAATTCATAAATACCTCCATTGTATGATTATCTTCTTGGTTGAATTAAATATTGTTAATAAACAATCATATTAACAAACGGAAGTGATACTTTTGTGTAGGTACTTTTAGAATAACAACTCCAAATAATTCACAAATTTGAAAAATTTCCTCAAATGACCATTGATCCTACCTAGTAGATGATGAAAATGAGGGTTTTTCTAATTTATATAGTTTTTGTTCACACACAAGATTTGAACAGAGCACATTTTAGCAGATTTCACCTATGCGAAAACAGCTATTGATGCCGTACTCATGATACGGTTTTCGAAAAATATATTTCGAAAAAAAAAAAAGAAAATATATATATATATATATATATATATATATATATATATATATATATATATATATATATATGTATATATATGTATCTGTTACCGCTCTAGTGGTCATAATTATTGTTGTATCATTACTAAACTCGTTATTTATTCGTTTTATGTAAAAAGAAAGATCTAGTTTGTTAAGGGCTAATATCAGACCAGGGGGAGGGGGGGGGGGGGTTAGAAGGAAGGAATTTCAAAAATTCAAAATATCTCTGTTATCATACGTCAGATCGAAAACTTGTATAGGAGCAATATTATTGCAAATTTAATTGCCTATAAATGTTGTTATATAAATATTTTCTCTATCATGAATATTAACCGAGATATTTGGATGTTTTAGTTTTCAGCCTTCAGTAAACCCCCACTCCTACTCATGTCATATTAACAATAAGCTATTATATCATGAACTACTTTATTCTAAGCTTAAATGCCAAGTATTAGTCTCATTGAACTTTTACTTTTTGAGATAAATACAAATATGTGATGCACGTGGGAAATCTTCTTTGTTAACGCAGCTAACAAGCCCCTGAGTGACAGACTTTATTTCCTATTTCATAGGTATGGCTGGTGGACATTTTTCAAAAATTCTGTCGTGAGTGCAACCACAAATAGCTGATTTCCCCCAAGGGAAATAATAGTTGGGTGGGCGAAATCCAAGCTGTAAGTCCTACCAATTTACCAAAACCATAACTAATGATTTAATTATTTTTTACAGAGGACCAAGTTTTGCACCAGCAGAGGGGACCAATAGTAAAATCATAAAAATTAGGCAGTTTACTTGCATAACAGAAATGTTTTTCATACGTATCATCTAACCCAAAATATCCTCTTTATTATTACTATATACAATAGTTAATTATTTGAGACTTCTAGAGAATGCAGCAATATTTCTGCTGCTGAAATACATCGGCATTCAAACACCATACATGTCATGTTTCAGGAAAGCCTATTATAAAGTTAACAGTGAAATGCATTCTTTTGTGAATCATGACTTCTAGGAAAATGTTAACATCTTCTGTGCAGCCATTACTTAATTTTTGTTGATTTTTTGTAATTACTCTGTTTTTCTTCAAGAACTTCAACCATTTCCGCCTTCTATTAATTAAGTCTTCTCCTCTATTTTCAATTTGATAAAAACTGTAGAACATCTCATGGAGTTCAATCCAAAATTTAATTTTTAATCAACTTTGCCGACCAAGTTGTTGACTGCAATTATTGTTTTAAAAGCAAACTTCCATTGCTGCTCATGAAATTTTCACATTAAGCTATTATATCAGATTGTAGATTGTTCTTGTCCAGCGTAAATTTCAAGGCTTGTTTACATAGGATATTTCATTAGGAGTGACTTGGAGAATGGGAAAAGAGATGTCATGTTTTGTGTCGTTCAAGAATTTGGGAAATCTGCTTGGTTTACACAATTCCTCCATGATATATTTTTGTAAACTAATTTCCTGCATATTTTTTCATCCAAATTCTATATAGACAGAACACATTTTTTGTTTTGTTTTTCTTAAAAAAATCAATTATTCTATAATAAATTTTGTAAATATATACTCATATAAATTCTTCAGAGAATATTTAAGCAATAAAACACTTACAGACGTACTTCACAATGACTGGAATTCTAAGTGGTCATGGTAGACTGAATTCATTGTTATAAAAATGCCGACTCACTGTTAGGCCATTATGCCTACAAAGGATTGCTATTTGACAACACAAAGGAAGAAGCATAAATCGCTTGATTTACACCTGCTCACTACTCACTGGCTACATATATCAATGCCAAATGTATCCTTTTTCCTCAATATTTTAAATTTTTCTGACTAACCTGTGACAACTATTTCTTAGTATCGGAGGCTGTATCTGTCTTAATTATAATAAATCCTGATGACCGTCTAGCATTGTGAGACAATAAAAGGGCTAATTTCATAAAGAAGTAGCTAACTCTGAATGAGTATGTCATTTAAAAATAAGAGATATCTTTTCTACAAGGCAGGCACTATTCTGCCAAACAGTTTAGACATGTAGTCAGCATTAATTTTGAGAATTGTATGCTTCCTTGTTTTGATGGGAAGAACTTATATTCTTCTTCTTACAAATATAAATATAGATGTGGTCATAATCAATTTCTTATATAAAATGAAAAAAGTTTTGGACGAAATTGATTCCCGGAAAACATCAAAATTAGATCTGTTTAATCACTCAATGAAAATGTGATTAAATACAAATGGGTTTCTTGTCAGGTTCCAGGAAAATAATGGCAATATTAATGTTATTAAATTAACTTTTGACAAAGAAATTAGACAATTTAAGTATAGTGTTGAATCTTTAAATTTCTTTCTTAAACAGTTGTATGATGTTAATTATAAGAATGTATTACTTATTTTGTGTTGTTAATTAACAAAAATATGAAATATGATCTTTATAACAGAGGGTCAAATTGGAAAATATAGTAACTATATTCAATATTGCACCTATGCCTCAAAATCAGTGCAAGTTGGTGTAGCAACAGCATGCTGTTCTAACACTTGCAAATAAAAATTACTTGGAACTAATTCAATCCTTTCAGGGGAGGGGTTTGCAATTTTTAATGCATAAATGCCAGTTTATAACAAAATCATAATTATAAGCTCCCTAGTGGCATTTAAAAAATTGACTCTCAAAATCCAGTAATAAAGCGTCGCCTCACCCATGTCCAAAATAAGCTCATACTTATATATATTTTTATCAACAATGCCGGAATTTATTAAATAAAACCCTTAGTCCCACCCTGGCTAGAAATGGGTGGTAACCTGTAGATAACCCGTCCTAATTAGCAAAAGTTGGACGTTCATAAATAATAATATAATAAATTGTTGTTAGTGGCAGAGGTTAGCCATATGAGTTAAAGCGTTGACCTTAATCTCACATGGTAAACCTCGAGTAGCGAGTTCGATTCCCGCATGGGCAATAGGAATTTATTTAATGGCGGAATTCATTAAGTAAAATCCTTAGTCCCCACTCGGGCTAGAAAAGGGTGGTAACCTGAAGATAACCCGTCCCAATTAGCCTTAGTTGCAAACAGTGGATGTTAATAAATAACTAAAAATAATTATTTTTTTAGCTGGTGGTGTGGGCGATGAATGAGGCTAATCAGAAACACTTTTTTGTGGCTCCTCACAATTTATTTCTTTAAAACGCTTTGTGTTGTTCATCAGCAGAGTTCAGCCCGGTAGCATCTCCATAGGCACCCCCTATGCTCTGACGTTCTGAGGGTGGGAATTTAATTCCCGAAAGCGTTAAGCGTTTTAAAGAAATAAATTGTGAGGAGTCACAAAAAAGTGTTTCTGATTAACCTGAACTAAAAATAATGGGTTTTTTATACCTCAAATATTAAATGAGTTATTCATTTTTTTGTTTTCAGGCTTCAGTAAATTCCCACTCCAAAACATGGCTGTTATTAAATAATAGTAATAATAAACCCCATAATCTATTATATAAAGAAATTGTAAATGTAATAAAAATAAGGTATATAAGAAAACATGAACATTTTTTTGAGGGTTAAACAAAATAAACATTCAAATTAATGTAATGATTTAAACACTTAAAGTATGAAAGAATTATTCATTTTATTTAAATCAAAAAAGAAATTGAATAAATTAGATTAATAAAACATTTTATACTTTTGGTACCTAATATCATAAATGTTTTTGGAATGATGAGACAGAATATTTTTGAAAACAATTATTTTTGATCTAAACTTACCAATTTCTACATATGATATTATTTATCACAATTTGAGGTTATACTTTCTTCAGAATGTTTACTACATAAAAGCATATTTGTTCCATGGAAGACATGTAAGACATCAAAATTTTAAGTCCTGATGAAGGGAATTGTGTAGCATGAGCGATCCTGCATTACGCAAGATTGCAGAATCACTTTCAGAATTTGATGTTCAAAAGGAGCAGATATTATTTCAAAGAATAAAGCTGGTGTTTATAAACCTTGTTAAGAATCAAATACAGAAACTTAGAAATGAAAGGACCACTTGGAAGTAAGATTAATTTTAGCATTATGGTTAAGTAGTATTTATATTTTCCCTCGCCATTGTTTAATTATTTAAAGTTTTCTTTGAGCATTAAATAATTTTGTAATTTTAAGGGACTATAACTCAACATTTTATATAAAAATAAATTGTATTCTATAATCAGTTTTTGTCCAAAAAATGAACTACATATCTTACCTTTTAAATTTTCTATGTTGCAAGAATGAATTGAACTTTTCACTTGAAAAAAGGGAACATTCCAATTTTTGCCTAAAATTATTTCATTGTAGATGTATGCTCATACAAAAAATGTATCTATTTTATTATGTTGCACTAATTTAACTTAACACATAACTATTATTTAATCAGGCAATCAAGTAAAATATTTCTCAAATGTAAAGAGTGATTTTTTTTTTTTTTTTTCACTTCTGTCATTTTTTTTTTATAATTAACTGGGATGTTTTCATTCTTCCAATGCCACATTCAATTTCCTTTTTATTGCTTTCATACCTAATTAAAAAAATATGCATCATGCTAATTTATTTATTTTGCACTCTGCAAAATAATGGGAATGCATATTTTTTATAATTAAAACTATCTACGTGGAAATTATTTGGAGTAAAATTTAGTTAATGATATTTCCTTTTGTTGGGGATGCTAAACCCGTATTAAACTGTACTTATTAGCTCAAGTAGTTAATAATCAGTTAAAATTAAAATTAAGAAATCAATTGATTATATACTTAACAGATATTTGCTAAAGGTTATTATAAAAATATTGAGTTTATCAAACTTAGAATGAGATGGTAATAATAATTAATGATCAGTAATAACTGAAATCTTGTGGGTGGATGTAGTGCTAACAATGGCTTGCTTTCTCATGAATATCGCTATAATAGAGTTTCTTGAAAAAATATGTGGCCTCTAGGATTATATTTCCTTATAGTAATGATTTGACTATGTGTATTTGTTAAGGAAGAAAGCCAATGTTTACCATATGAGAGTTCAGCCCTTATTTTCTTAACTGACTTTGTTGATTCCAATATATTTCTTATAACACTTTCTTGATTATTTCTTAAGTCTTCTTTAATATTCTTCCTTATTAGGTTGTTTATATCTAAAAGTTGTGTTCTTTAATTCTCTTGGCCTATCATACTTCTTCTCTTAGCAATGAGTGATAGAGTATTAGTTGAAAGCTTATCAACATAGAAGGAGGAACACTGGCTTTGAATTTCACATCTTTTGGACTTTATAGCCTCAATCAGGGCATTAAATTTATGTGGATTAAGCCCGCTGGGCTAGTAAAATTAGAGTCTGAATCTCCTTTAAATCTCTTGATATTAACTTCTAAGTTTCTTACACCAGAAGTGGAATTCAGGACCTCTTAGCTGTGTTATCTATACGAATAATTTATCTGGGTGTATATCAGTTGTAGCTGGATGGTGAGGTTTATCATTTATATTTTCACTTTTATATAAAATATGTTTGTCAGCAGATTGTGCTAAGGGCATGATCGTCCCTTAAGGGATATCAGCTACTGAGGTTCTATTCATCATATGATTTTTGAAAAATGTCCTCAAATGTCCATCAGTCCTATCTAGGAAATATTAAAAATTACACACGCACGCACTCTCGCGCTCGCGCACACACACACACACACACACGCACACACTTGTCTGTTACCGCACTAGCAGTCACAATTTTGGGTTGATTGTTATCAAACTTGATATTTAAATGTTTTATGTAAAACTAAAAAGCGAGTTCATTTTTGGCTCAAATCGGACAATTGGGAAGGGGGAAATTTCAAAAATTTGATGTCGGATAGAAAAGTCCATTAATTAACACAGCCCCTGCCTGATAGACTTTTTGAGATCTAGGTAGGATTGATGGGCATTTGAAGAAATTTTTCAAATATTGCATATTTTTTATTATGGAAGGAATGGCCTTTTATTGAAACTATGTTCTCTGCATATACTATATATCCCTTTGATCATTTCAATGTTAACAGAGAAGTATAGAATAATTAAATTTATGGCTGAGGCTTAATTTATGTTTACAAGCACCTGTTCAAGTGAATTTTGATTGATGATTCCATATCAAACAAGTATTTTTCATAATACTCTTTGTAGATGTGTTTGGAAATGATTGATAAATAAGTCTCCAAATTTCTTTGGAAATTTATAATTACCATTGCTAATATCTGAGGCCTTTATCACTTTTATTATTAACCCATTTTTTCTAACTGTTTTAATTGAAGTCCCAATCTTAGTGGATATTTTTAGTTTCAGGAATGACGGTCAAGGGCAACAATCTTCAGGGAGATCATATTGTAGAGAATTTTATTCGCCAAGAACTAGAAATCCACCCGGTCTTTCTGTTCTCTGCAGACCTCAGTCCAATATCTCACAGATGTCTACAATTTCGAAGCTCTTATTTATTTTGATTGCAATATGTGTCGCCATTATATTTGGGAGCTACTTCAGTACATCGTTTTGCAACTGCTTTCCTAAAGAAATATATTGCAAACCACGGACAAAGTATATTCCTTTCTGACATTTACCTACCATACACTTCATGTGATTATGAGAGTAACCAGACTTAAAAACAGGCAGACAAAAGTAGCCAAAAGAAGTAAATAAGTTCCCTATGTTTCGCGCCAACTCAAGATGTGTAATAGAAATAAAAGAATGATAAAGGTGAAGACGATTTGTTAATATTCATCCTACATTAGCGGTAACCAATTGTCCTCTATAATTACTAAAGGAAAAAGTAAACACCTAGTCCACTTGCTAAAATAATTCCATGGTACGAAATTGTAATTCAGACATCATTTATGCTTAATCAGTCAAAGTAAATTTGTCAAGAGGATAAAACGGAATATTCTGATGATGACAAAAGAGAAGAACAGAAGGTCTAGTCTTCATAAACTGAATTTTAAATGGGTATAAACAAATAGTATTGTCGATCTATTTAAAAAATAATTTCTGATGATGTAATTATACATTATAAGAAAAACTTATTAACCAAAATAAGTTGGACCTCATTAAATATACATTGTATATTACACTGACTTCTGTTATTGTTACTCCTCAGAGAAAGTAAGTACAGAAGGGTGAATGTCTAAGTGTACAATAGTTGATTCCATAGAAAAACTAACTTAATCCCCCCCCCAATAAATAAATAACTAAGATTAGAAGTGCATGATTTCTAATTAATTCCTAAGAGTGACTGAGAGGTAAGTGCTCTCCCCTTCTAGGCCAAGATCGCACAAAAAGATATGCATGATAGTAAATTAAATCCTAAGAACAACTGATAGGTAAGTGCTGGCCCAGTAGGCACTGAAGTGCATGATAGTTAATGAACTCCTAAGAGTGGCTGATAGGTATGTGCTGACCCTCGAATGGTGAAGCCAAACTGAAGTGCATGGTAGTTAATCCCTAAGAGTGGCTGATAGGTAAGTGCTGGCCCACGCAGGCCGATCACCCCACTGAAGTGCATGATAGTTAATTAACTCCTAAGAGTGGCTGATAGGTATGTGCTGACCCTCGAATGGTGAAGCCAAACTGAAGTGCATGGTAGTTAATCCCTAAGAGTGGCTTATAGGGTAAGTGCTGTCCCTCGTATGTGCTGGAAAGTTAATTAAGAGTGACTGATAAGTGGGTGCATTCCCTCCTAGGCGATGGCCATACTGAAGTACAAGATAGTTAATTCCCAAGAGTGACTGAAAGCAACTGTTGTCCCTCCTTCAGAGATCGCCAATCTTAAGCGAATGATAGAAGTCAATTAATAAGAGTGACTGATAGGTAAGTGCTTGTTAATTAAGAATGACTGATAAGTGCGTGCATTCCCTCCTAGGCGATGGCCATACTGAAGTACAAGACAGTTAATTCCTAAGAGTGACTGTAAGCAACTGCTGTCCCTCCTACAGAGATCGCCAATCTTAAGCGAATGATAGTAGTCAATTCATAAGAGTGACTGATAGGTGAGTGCTTGTAAATTAAGAGTGACTGATAAGTGGGTGCATTCCTTCCTATGCGATGGTCATACTGAAGTACAAGATAGTTAATTCCTAAGAGTGACTGTAAGCAACTGCTGCCCCTCCTTCAGAGATCGCCAATCTTAGGGGCATGATAGTACCTAGTCAATTCATAAGAGTGACTGATAGGTAAGTGCTTGTTAATTAAGAGTGACTGATAAGTGCGTGCATTCCCTCCTAGGCGATGGTCATACTGAAGTACAAGACAGTTAATTCCTAAGAGTGACTGTAAGCAACTGCTGTCCCTACTTCAGAGATCGCCAATCTGAAGTGCATGATAGTCAATTCATAAGAGTGACTGATAGGTAAGCGCTGTCCCTCGTGAGTGTTGGATAGTTAATTAAGAGTGACTGATAAGTGCGTGCATTCCCTCCTGGGGGATGGCCATACTGAAGTACAAGACAGTTAATTCCTAAGAGTGACTGTAAGCAATTGCTGCCCCTCCTTCAGAGATCGCCAATCTGAAGTGCATGATAGTCAATTCATAAGAGTGACTGATAAGTGCGTGCATCATTCCCTTATTATAATTAATTAATTCCTAACAATGATAGATAGGTACGTGCTTTAGACCTAAGGGGATCGCCAAACTGAAGTGTATGATAGTTAATTAATTCCTAAGAGTGATTGATAGATAAGTGCACGAAGTTAATTCCTAAGATTGATTGATAGGTAAATAATTTCTGATGATGTAATTATACAATATAAGAAAAACTTATAATCTTCAAACAAAAGTAGGACCTCGTTAAATATACATTTTATATTACTCTGGCTTCTGTTATTGTTACTCCCAGTTGATTATTTCCTAGTCACTGAAAGGTACTCGCACGTGTTGTCCCATCTAAGCCGATCGCCTAACTGAAGTGTATGATAGTTCATTAATTAATTCCGAAGAGTGACGATAAGTATGGTATATCCTTCCTGAGTGACTGATAAGTACGTGCTGAACCACCTAAGTGCTTGAGAGTTAATTTATTCATCAGAGGTCAAACTAAAGTTCAAAATAGTTAATTCCTAAGAGTGGCAGATAGAATATAGATATACATCGGGGTAAATACATAATTAATAATCTATATCATCAAATACACAAGTAAGTAAAAATGAAGACTAAAAGCAATTAAGAAAGTCCGTCACGCAGGGGCTGCGTAAACTAAGCAGATTGCCTTCGGGAAGTTTAGTAATAGATAAATATACATACTGCTAACACAACGACACCGTGAATAAATACAAACGGAAATAAGAAATGTTTCATTGGGGGGGGGTAACCCCGGAATTGGTTAAAAATATATCTAGTACTGTAATTAATAATGAGTCAAAATAATTGTTATCTCAATCAATAAAATTTTAGTAGTCCAAAACTTTAAGATGGGGGGGGGTCTCCAGGGCATATTTGCATGTATCTCGTATAATAATGGTCTCTTGAATACAATTTTTGTTATTTAAACTTCCAATAATGTGATTTATTATGTAGCAGAGTATTGTTTACTTAACATGAGTAGAAGTGGCGGTTTGCTAAAAACTGAAAAATGCAAATATCTCGGTTAATATTCAAGATAGAGAATAAACGTATATGACAATATTTATAGTAAATTTAATTTGCAATACGATTGGTTATATACAATTTTTCGATCCGATGCATAATAACGGAGATATTTGGAATTTTCGAAAATCCCCCCCTTTAAACCCCCCCTCCCTCTGGTCCGATTTCAGCCATTAACGAACTTGATCTGTCTTTTTACATAAAACGGTTAAATATCGAGTTTCGTAACGATTAAACAAAAATTGCGACCGCTAGAGCGGTAACAGACAAATATAAATATATAAATATATAAATATATATATATATATATATACATACATATATATATATATACAGTTTTGAACGGACCTCATTTTCGTCATCTACTAGGTAGGATCGATGGACATTTGAAGAAAAATTTCAAAAATTCCGTCATGAGTACAACCTCAATAGCTGATTTCCCTCAAGGGAAATCTGCTAAAAATCGGAAAAGTTGACATGCTGGCTAGACTAATGCCACAAAATAAATTTGATTATTTTAATAGGGACTTTTATGTAATTTTACAAATGTATTGAATTTGCATATCACCTTTTATTTATTGTTCGCGTAGTAATAATTATGTTGATGAATTCCAATGCCACAAAATAAATTTGATTATTTTAATAGGGACTTTTATGTAATTGTTTACTAAGTATGTATTATACTCACTTTTTTTCTGGTCTCCACGCCACTAATCAAACGAAATGTTTGAGTGAATGGTCTGTTTTTTCCTACGACAATGGCCAAACTGATAGTTAATTCCTATCACAGCCTGACGTTCTCTTCCCTTCGATAATAAAAAAAATATATATATATATAATTTATTTATGTCCACTTTATGCAACTAAGGCTAATTTAGGACGGGTTATCTACAGGTTACCACCCTTTTCACGCCAGGGTGGAAATAAGGAATTTATTTGTATTCCATGCGGATGAATGAATGCAAAGGAGACATTTTTGCTGAATGAATATTGTCAATAAGCCAGGTCTGTATCTCAGTAGTACTATCAGGAAGAGGAAGTCAAAGCATATATTCTGCTAATATCTTTATAACAGAAACCCCGTCACGCAAGGACTGCCTAAACTAAGCGGATTTCCTACGTGCTGCTATAACACACTTGTCATCTCATCTCAACACATATTCCCCATTTCTGTGTCATATAAAAAAGTCCGTCACGCACGGACTGCCGAAACTAAGCGGATTTCCTACGTGCTGCTATAACACACTTGTCATCTCATCTCAACACATATTCCCCATTTCTGTGTAATATAAAAAAGTCCGTCACGCAGGGGCTGCGTAAACTAAGCAGATTTCCTATGTACTGGTATAGCACGTTTGCGATTCAACGCACCACATATTCCCAAATTTTATGTAAAACCCGATGAACAGAAAGAGGGAGGGGATTGGTTACTGAAGACAGAAAACAAGAATGTACGAATAATTCGCTTACGACCTGAGTTACGGAAAAATGCATAGAACAACAATTTTACGGTACGACTCATAAGAACGAAGATATTTTCTAATCCGCCCCTCTGGGCCACTTCTATTCCTGGTTCGATTTCAGTCAAAGCTAAATATGATCTTTAGTGTTGACTGAAACGACTGAAAATCAAGTAAGGTATAGAGCAAATAAACATTTTTGAGTAAAGCACGAAAATTCTTAATTGATGACGTCATCATATGACGTATTCCATGTGTCTCACAATGTAATAGTTCAATGAAAATCATATTTGGTATTTATCCTTGGAATGAACTGGTTGATATTTAATTTATTTTTTATTTATTTATTAACGTCCACTTTTTGCAACTTAGGCTAATCGGGACGGGTTATCTACAGGTTACCACCCTTTTCTAGCCAGTGTGGGATTTTAGGACGTTATTTAATGAATTTCGTCACTAAATAATTTCCTTTGCCCAGGCAAGAATCGAACTCGCCACTCTAGGTTTACCATGTGAGATAAAGGTCAACGCTTTAACTCACATGGCTAACCTGAGCCCCAAAAGTGGTTGATGACTAGGGCTAGGATTCCTATGTAAATACATATTTGCTACTGACTTCGATATCACCTTATATCATAGTATATGTTTTAACGCAATTGGGATCAAATTAAGCCAATTTAATTTTACATATTATTACATATTTGACTAAATTTACATATTTCTTACATACTTTGGGAATTTTTACATATTTTACTCCATATTTGTTAATTTTTAAATTTTTCTATTTCTTTACAACAAAACTGAATAACGAGTGCATGAAGAAATTTTTTTCACAAGAATTGGCCCTTCTATTGCCACTGTTGATTGCTTCTTAGAACCAAACCCTACAAAACAATTCTGAGATTCCATCTCCCTTGGTTTTGGCTCTGAATAAACAAAACCAAACCTATTTCATAATTAGTGTTTATTTGTGAGTGGTAAAGTGCGTGCCACTCTTGTCAAACACGATTTGAAAATTATATTTTGTGATTAATTCAATTTTCATTTTTGTCGAAATGGGGAAAGTCACAAGGAAAAACAAAGAACGAGTTTTAAAATATCTTCGTGAGTTTCCAAATGAAACATTCAGGGGTGATGGAGAAATGTTATATTGTTCTTGCTGTGACAAGGCTGTATCCACTACGCAACGATTCCAAGTAACCCAACACATTGGCACAGGATCTCACAAATCGAACAAAGAGAAAAAGTCAAACCTGAAGCAAAGTTTCATCACACCATCTACCTCATGCGGAGACAGTAAGTCCACCTTTTATACAGATTTATGTCGAGCGTTTGTGCAGGCTGACATTCCGTTAAGCAAAATTAATAATCCGTCTCTTAAATTTTTTTTGGAAAAGTACATTGAAAAAAAAAATGCCTGATGAATCCACCTTGAGAAAAACTATCTACAAGATATATATCAAGAAACTCTTGCCAAAATACGGGAAAATATCAAGGAGGGGCCAATTTGGGTCTCAGTTGACGAGACAACCGATGTTGAAGGCCGGTACATTGCGAATATTATTGTTGGAAGTCTCTGCCCAGATTCTTTTTCAAAACCATTTCTTTTAAATTGCCAGGAGGACTTTTATCAGATGGAGCTCTTACATGGTCAAAGCAGGAAAGCATCTTAAAGTATTTTTCCCGAAAATGCTTCATGTCACATGCCTCGCTCACGCATTTCATCGTGTAGCTGAATCAGTTCGGTCTGCTTTTCCTGAGGTAGACTCATTGATCTCATCAATAAAAAAGATTTTTTTAAAAGCTCCAAGCCGAGTTGAAATTTTCAAAGAAAGTTATCCTGAGCTGTCTTTACCTCCGCGACCTGTAGTTACCAGATGGGGAACTTGGCTAGAGGCTGCTCTGTACTACTGCACCAATTTCGACAAAATAAAGGACGTCGTATCAAAATTGGATGGCCATTTCGCAAGCTCAGAATTTGTTGGAAAACCCGAATTTAAAAAATAATTTGGCATTTATTTCCTGCAATTGTGCTCACATCCCTTCCACTATAACGCAGCTTGAATGTGCCTCTATTGAAAAATATAGAAATTGTCAATGAAGCGATTCGCAAAATGGAAGACGTCTCAGGAGAAATAGGAAATAGGATCCACGCGAAACTACAAGATGTCTTAAAAAAAAATCCTGGCTGGAAAGATATGCTGCTGATTGCAGACATCATAAGTGGAAAGGAGGTGACAGCAAAGCTTTCAGTTGAATGGAACCCTTCTGAAATAGGCGCTTTCCGAAACGCTCCAGTTACATCAGTTGACGTCGAACGCTCATTCAGCAGATTCAAGTCGATACTAAGGCCCAATCGACGTAGTTTTACGTTTGAAAATTTGAAAATGCATTTAGTCTCAAACTGTTTTCCTTACAGTGATTAAAAAGTTTTTGTTTTTGTATTTTTATGTTTAAAATAAAACCGTTTTTGTATTGTAATAAAAAAATGAGAGTACAAACTGTTTTAGAAGGTTATTCACTGTTTACATATTTCACTAATTTTACATAATTATTTACATATTTGTATCAAAATCAGTACATATATATTTACATATTTGGCATGTTTAATTACATGAAAATCCTAGCCCTACTGATAACAGGCTGAAAATCAAAATATCTCGGTTAATATTCATAATAAAGAAAATATGTATATAACAACATTTATAGTTCTTTTAATTTGCAATAAGATTGGTTATGTGCGATTTTTAGATCCAACTTATAATTGCGGAGATATTACCCCCACTTCCTATTTCAGCCATTAACGATCTGTATTTTATACAAAACGATTAAATATTGAGTTTGGTACTTATCAAACAAAAATTGCGACCACTAGAGCTTTATCAGACATATATATACTCACACACACATAATAAATAAACGGACCTCATTTTCAGCATCTTCTTAGGTAGAATCAATGGACATTTGAGGAATTTGTTTGAAAATTGCAGTCATGAGTAATTAAGAATTTTACCTGAGGGAAATCTGTTAATAAGTTACTTTTCAAGACGAAATTCAATATAATTACATCCATCACCTGAACCCACGACCACCTTATAACACTCACGCGTGACAAGAAGTTACCTGAACAAAATTTAATCATATTTTTGTGCTTATGCATAGCTACCACAATCTTCTCAGATGTTATTTATTTCAGCTCATCAAAGCGGAAAAGTATCAGCTATCGTAAAAACAATGCGACGTATTAGTCAAAATGTTTTTTTCAAAAGTAAAGCAGCAGGAATATTACAGGGAGAACGTTATCCGGGGGTAGGAGTAACGATTTTATTTAATGGGCTCCTCGAGGGAAATCAGCTATTAAGATTGTACTCTTGACGCGATTTTCGAAACGTATTTGAGGAAACGTTTCGAAAATCGCGTCATCGACCAAACCCAGGAGATGACGAAAATGTGGTCCGTTCCAAGTATATATATATATATATATATATATATATATATATATATATATATATATATGTATGCATGTATGAGTGTGTGTGTGTGTGTGTGTGTGTGTGTAGATACACACACACACCCACACACACACACACACACACACACATACATATCTGTTACCGCTCTAGACTTTTTGTTTAAACGTTACTAAACTCTATTATGTTAGAATAATTCTAAAATTATGATTAGTCGAAGACAAAATGGTTATTTTTGTTTTTTTCAGAATTGATTAATTATTAGAAGTTCTCGTTGGCCGTCCACAAATGTTGTAATTTTATGGGATTCTAACTCAACATTGTTTCTTGTTTTCTGTCTTCATTACCCCCCCCCCCCTTCTCCATACTCATCCGTTTTTACATATAAATAGAGAATATGTGGCGAGATTAGATCTCTAATGTGCTATACCATCACGTGGAAAATGTGCTTAGTTTACGAAGTACCCCCCCCCCATGGCGGAATTTTTAATGGTTCGTCACTAAAAAAATTCCTATTTCCTAGTTGGGACTAGAATGCACCACTTTAGATTTGCCAAGATCATTAAGACCAACGACAACTCTCAGGCTAACCTGAGTTCTCAAATAGGAATGTACAAACACACAAAAGTATAGCTTTTCTTGCTTGTATAAATGAATGTTGTCAAAGCAAGTTCCACGAATAATCTGTGGGAAACCCCATAGATAATGAATTGCAAGAACCAACATTCAGTTATGCAACTTCAAAGCTATTTATAGACTTTGGTTTAAGGATGACTGTAGCATGAAAAATGTCATCAGGGGGGGGGGGGGGGGGGGGGGGGGGGGGGGGGGGGGGGGGGGGGTTGAGTTTGAAAAGGAACTGAAATAACTCCCTTAATATATGAGCTACGAATAAATGTATACGGCAAAAATTAAGAACATAAATCTCTTAAAAAGATTGGTTCTAAACAATTTTTCGATCCGACTCGATAATAAAGGAGATATTTTGAAAAATCGAATCGATGCCATCATACTCCGTATTTCCATGTATCTCACAAAGTAAAACTTCAATGAAAACAATATTTGACATTTAGGCTCGGAATAAATTGGTTCATGTTATAACAGCTTATTGTTAATATGACATGAGTAGGAGTAGGGGTTTACTGAATGCTGAAAACTAAAAAAAATCCAAATATTTCGGTTAATATGTATTAACGAGAAATAAATGTTTATATTTAGGAAATTAAATTCGCAATAATATTGGTTCTATACATTGTTAGCAGATTTCTCTTCGGGGAAATCATCTATTGAGGTCGTACTCATGAAGCGATTTTCAAAATATTTCCTCAAATGTCCATCGATCCTACCCATTATATGACGAAAATGAGGACACGTTCTAAACTGCTATATATATGTGTGTATATATATATATATATATATATATATATATATATATATATATATATATATAGAGAGAGAGAGAGAGAGAGAGAGAGAGAGACAGAGAAGAGAGAGGAGAGAGAGAGAGAGAGAGAGAGAGATTTATATATTTGTCTGTTAACGCTCTAGCGGTCGAAATTTTTGTTTGGTCGTTACAAATGTGATATTTATACGTTTTATGCAAAAATCAAGTTCGTTAATGGCTGAAATTGGACTATAGGCAGAGGCTTTTAGAGGGGGAATTTAGAAAATTCGTAATATCTCCGTTATCGTGCATCTAATCGAAAACTTGTATAGAACCAATCGTATTGTAAATGTAATGTTCTATAAATGTTGTTATGTACATTTTAGCAGATTTCCCTTAAAGGGAAATCAGCTATTGAGGTCGTACTCATGACGCGATTTTCGAAAATTTTCTTCAAAAGTCCATCGATCCTACCCAGGAGATGACGAAAATGAGGTCCGTTCAAAATTTATATATATATATATATATATATATATATATATATATATATATATATATATATTTTTGTCTGTTAACGCTCTAGCGGTCGCAATTTTTGTTTTATCGTTACGAAACTCGATATTTAACCGTTTTTGTAAAAAGACAGATCTAGTTCGTTAATATGGCTGAAATCGGACCAGAGGGCGGGGGGGTTTAGAGGTGTGGATATTCGAAACTTCAAAATATCTCCGTTATTATGAAGCGGATCGTAAAATTGTATTGAATCAATCTTATTGCAAAAATTAAATTTACTATAAATATTGTTATATACATTTATTCTCTATCTTTAATATTAACCGAGATATTTGCATTTTTATGAAGTCTGTGGTGTTCGGATTATGTCGGCCATCTTCGTCATTCTCGGCTCAGGCGGAGCTTCTTCTAACCTGGCGTTTTTAACCTTACCTTACCTTCCTTACTTTGGGAGATTTATGCAAATAGGTTTTGTTCATCCGCCACCCCCCCCCCCCCTTCTTTAGTTCTTGGACTACTGAAATTTGAGTTATTAAAATATAAATTATTCTTACAATTCAGAAGCCGTTTCAGTTGGGTATTTAATTTTAATTAACTGAAAGATTTCTCTATATCTAATCACGGTGGTATTGTGTTACCAGTATGCAGATTTCTCTATTGTAAAACTTCACAGGAGAAATCTGCTTAGTTTACGCAGCCCCTGCGTGATGGACTTTTTTCACTATGTTTAATATTAACCGAGATATTTGGATTTTTTAGTTTTTGGCCTTTAGTTGGTTAGGGTATTAGTAAACCCTACTCCAACTTATGCCATATTAACAATACGCTATTATATTATGAAGCAGTTTATTTGAATCCTAAACACCAAATTCGTTCTCACTGAACTTTTACTTTTTGAGATAAATGCAAATACGTGGCGCACGTGGGAAATCTGCTTGGTTAACGCAGCCCCTGCCTGATGGACTTTTTGAAATTTCGAAACGAAATTGATGAAGTCGTCATACAACGTATTTCCATGTATCTAACACAGTAAAATTTCAATGAAAACTTTGGCATTTAAGCTTCGAATAAAATGGTCCATGATAAAACAGCTTATTGTAAATATGACATGAGAAGGAGGAGGGGGTTTACTGAATGCTGAAAACTAAAAAAATCAAAATATTTCGGTTAATATACATGATGGAGAAATAAATATGTAAATGTAGGAAATTAAATTCGAAATAATAGTGGTTCTATATATTTTTTCAACTCGAGATACTATCTGAGTTTTATTTTTTATTAGCAGATTTCTTCTACTTAAGGTTGTACTCGTGACGCGATTTTTGAAAAATTTCTTCAAATGTAAACCGATCCTACCTAGTAGATAACGAAAATGAGGTCCGTTTAAAATTGTATATATCTATATATTTGTCTGTTACCGCTGTAAGTGTCGCAATTTTGGTTTAATCGTTACCAAACTCTATATTCAATCATTTTATGAATAGAGAAAGTTCATTTAATGGCTGAAATCCGACCAGTGGGAGTGGTTTAGAGGGGATGAATTTCGAAAATTCTATATAAATATCTCCGTTATTATGCGTCGGATCGAAACATTTTATAGGAACAATCTTATTGCAAATTTAATGTTCTACAAATGTTGTTATGTACGTATTTTCACAATCTTGATTATTAACAGAGATATTTGCATTTTATAGTTTTCGGCCTTCAGTCATCCTCCCCCCCCCCTCCTACGCACGTGAGAAATCTACTTAGTTTACGCAGCGCCCGCATGACGGAGTTTTTTAGTAGTTCTAGTATTTAGCAAGTTATTCCTACCTTCTTGTTTTGTGTCTTCAGTAAAACCACTTTTCTACTGATAGTATTTTTATATAGAACTAGCTAAGGTACCCGGCTTCGCTCGGGAAATCATTTAAGGCAGAATGATGATAGTATTTTTTTGAGCAAGGCTTTAATGTTTACAACTAAACTTCCGGCGGCGCGCATTGTTTTGCTGTGAGGGTCAGGCAGGCGACTTATAAATGAGAAATTATATATTTGAAGAATAAATAAAAATGTGTTCCTAATCTATTCCTTGCCATTTTTTAACTCACCTTTTTGAATACTTCAAACCATAATCGTGGATAGTATTTATTACATTTAAATATCGTCTATAATGAAACTTATTTCCTGTCAAAATCCAATCCGAGCACATATAGTTTAAGCATAGTTTAGCATATAAAGTTATATTCATAATAGTAGATCTCAGTGGTAATCACTTCCCGTAATGCCCAGCATTTCACAGGAAATTAGTAAACTCAATTAACTCTATTAGCCTCCGTCTATTTCCGCTCTCGCATTAGAGCTATCAACACTCTTCTCCTTAAATTATTAATTCAAAATATTATTGTAATAATTTATCTACCTGATGGCATTAAATAATAGTGTTACCCTAAAAATAATTTCAATTATATTCAAAAAGCTAGTCGAGGGGAAGAGATCGTAGCCGTCCCTGCAACCTAAGTAATACTTTAAACAATCATATCGAGTTTAAGAGCATTTTGTATTTTGTCATAATGACATTAACGTTTAATTGTTATGATAGTACATATTTGTTTCAATAACATGAAGATATCGGAAACAAGATAGTATATAACCAAAATCAAAGAGTTTGATTCCCTACTACTTCCCCTATCACTCCTAGAGGAAATTCAGCACGATTTTTTTTTTAATTATACATTATACAAATTAAATAATGGAAATGCTCTTATAGTTTAAATTTCTATTGGAAATAAATAATAAAGTTATTTTCCAGCGAAAATAAATAAATGAGGCGAATGGGGAGGGGGATTTATAATCTCACTAATCCGAATCATACTTAGTACTAAATAATCGAAATAGATAAGGCTAAAACATAACATCATTTGTCATAATATGCCTATATTAAAAACACTTAAATAAGTACTAATAAAATCGTCGACTCCCGCTATAGATTTAGCTTATATCCCGTATTTACTTCATTTTACGACATAAGTGAATGAAACAAAAGTTGCTCTAAATAACAAAGTAAACAACTTTTGTTATGGCACCTTTGCCGAAAAACAAATAGAAAATGAAATATCGTGAATTTTTACTTCAGGCCTCCCTTATAACTCCCACTCCCGTTCGAACCTAAAAATTTTAATATAGCTTATAATCATGGGAGACTTAATGCTAATTGACATACCGAATTTTGTTAAGTTCGGTTCAGCCGTTAGTGCCCGCTAAAGTTTTAACGTACAACTCATTTATACTTAGGTATACGACAAAAGTGTATATAACAAAAGTTACTCCAAATAATAAAATAAACAACTTTTGTTATGTTTATATTTGCGGAAAAACCAATAGGAAACGAAATATCGCTATTTTTAATTTCAGGCTTCCCTTATAACCCCCACTCTTGCCCGTCCATAGAAATGTTGGTATGGCTTATTATAATGAAGGCATCACTGCTAATACACATACCGAGTTTTATTTAGTTCGGTTGAGTCTTTTTTAGCAAATAATATTGTTGACCCCCGCTATAATTTTTAGCGTATAACGCATTTAAACTTCGGTATACGACAAAAGTGTATATAACAAAAGTTTCTCTAAATACCAAAATAAACAACTTTTGTTATGTGCATATGTACCGAAAAAACCAATAGAAAACGAAATATCGCTATTTTTAATTTCAGGCTTCCCTTATAACCCCCACTCCTGTTCGTCTCAGAGAAAATTAATATAGCCTAAAGTCTAAGTTGGGTTAGTAGTAATATACATACCAAGTTTCATAAAATTCGGGTCAGCCGTTTATGCGTGAAAAGGTAACAAACAAACATACACGAAAGAAACAAAATGCAGATATGGTGTCTATGACATGTGAAACGAAAAGTTATCGTGAAATTTCATTTCACAATTTTATATATATACAGATAGATAGATGGCGAGATTAAGTCAGTGTGCCTTACCAGCACTTGGGAAATCTTAGTTTACGCAACCTCTACTTGACAGACTATTTTGCTTTGAAAACGGCATTAGCAAAAGGAATTTTTAGCAATTTCGGCTCCAGGAAAAAGGTTTTACTAAGTTGAAAACCCGACATAATATTGATGATTAAAGTAGTTATTTGTTTGTTAGTTAAATTGTTTTTAAGAATTTATTATTTTTGTTTTTGCATTAGTATGTTATTACAACGCAAACAATAAAAAAGCCCGTCACGCAGATTTCCCCCGGCTTGCGTTTAAGTATCTCAAAACGTATCAGTTCAATAAGAACAATATTTGGTAATTAGGCTTCAAACGATGTGCTTCATTTTATAACACCTTACTGTGAATATGACATGAGTAGGAGTGGGGGTTTACAGTTGACCGAAGTCCCAAAAATGCAAATATCTCGGGTAATAATGAAGATAGAGCAAAAACGTACATTACAACAATTATTACATTTGCAATAAGATTAGTTCTATACTATTTTTCGCTCCGACTTATAGTAACGAAGATATATTGAAATTTCCCCTCTAAACACCCCCCCCTCCCACTTGTCCAATTTTAGCCATTAACGAACATGATCTTTCTTTTTGCATAAAACGATTAACTACCGAGTTTGGTAACGATTAAACAAAAATTGCGACCGCTAGAGCGTTAACAGACAAATATAAAACTTTTGAACGGTCCTCATTTTCATCATCTCCTGGGTAGGATCGAAGGATATTTGAATAAATGTTTTCGAAAATTGCGTCATGAGTACGACCGCAATAGCTGATTTACCTCAAGGGAAATCTGCTAAAACCTGCATATTATCCAGTATAGCTGATATTGTGTGAATGTTACATTTATTAACACAATTCAATAGTAATGCTTCAGTAAATACATTTTTAGCACGTAATGAGAGTAGCATAATGTTTCATTAAAACTCATAAGAGTTCTAACACTTGATGTTAAATGGGGGGAAAAAAAATTAACAGGTCCTGAGTGCACCCGCCCCTTCCAAAATGTGCCACAAGAGTTTAATACCAAAACTTGTCTTAAGGGAATATAATACAATATTTTAATAAATTCTGCGGATAATTACGTGTAAGATGTTATACTAAAATCTATTTTTTAACATAATGTCATCAAAATAGAACAGCTGTGAAGTGGCGCCATATGGTGCAGCTTGCGTTAATCAGCTGACTAGCTTCTTCCCGCCAATTTCCCACCAATAGGAACTCACCTTTTAATAAATACTTTAGTTGAGTATTTGTTGTTTTCGTTTTTAGCCATATGTTTAACGCGAAATTGTCATCTAACTAATTTTTTTTATAAATTACTACTAACCGATACAGTTTTCTAGTCATAACCGTTTAATATCGGTTTGTGTTTTGTAAGAAATCACCTCATTGGATAACAGGAAAGGCGCGAAAATGTTACTTTCAGCGGGAAAGCTTTTTATAATCCTCACTTTTCCAGTTGGCGCCTTGTGTGAGAGTACTCTGTTGGTTGTTACTACACATTCTAACAATGGCACCCCCATTAGTTGAATTTGAGAAGGAAAATATCAATAATTCTATGTCTAACCTTCAGCTTGAGAAGGTTAAGCAAGTGAGTATTCCTTGTATATTCTTATTAACTCATTATTTACATCAGAATTTTACTAGGATTTTCGTTTACAGGTCCACCCAACTAAGGGGACTTTGAAAGAGAACAGAAATTATGACAATATAATCTCTGATGAAGTGAAGGTAAATGCTTATCCATGTTTTTCTTGGCATAGTAACTTTTTTAAACAGCTTTTAATAAGCAAGTTACTACTTTTATAGGTAGTTGATGATGCTCAGAAGACTGAAAAGGATGCATATGATCCACAAAAGGAACCTCTCCTTCGAGAAAACCCAAGGAGGTTTGTTATTTTCCCCATCGAATACCATGATATTTGGAAGATGTACAAGAAAGCTGAAGCCTCATTTTGGACTGCTGAGGAAGTAGATTTATCCAAGGTGTGCTAATTTTCTTGAATCTTGTTATCTATCCATTTGTTTTTTCCTGGATGATTTATTATAGGACCTAGATCATGGGTATGCTTGTGTGTTGTAAAATAAAGAAAATTTGCATGCTTTTTAAACTAAAAAGGTTTTAATGATACAGGAATAAATTATTTTTATCTAAAGCAGCTGCTCTTTCTGGAGGTAACTTCTGCCTTTATTTATTTATAATTTGGTTTCATTGCTGTTTAATGTTCCATATAATAATAGTCTCGTTATAATTTCTTAATAACCTGAATTGCATGGGGAGGGAAGGGGACTAATCAAATAATGCTACCTTAATTCATTTTTTTTTTGTTCACAAATCCCTTAAAGATTTTGAATAATAAGGTGCATCTACTAATCTACACAAAGGGCTATACACTGACTTCTAAAAAAAGCTGAACTGTAGTTAGCACATTGCAATTAATACTTATTTGTGTAAAGTGGGCTTTAATAAAATAAAAAGTAGACTGAAATCATTGGCCACACTATCAGTATTCCATTTATTTTTTAATTCTCTACCTATTTTATAATTCAATTTTTCCTCATGATTTGAACAGTCGATTACTTTTATATACTCCATTTAAAATAAATAATTAAGTCACAAGGTTTTTGGGATTTAACAGTTCATTTGTTTCCACTCAATTGCGTAACAGTAGTATCCATCTACTCGATTGTAGGACTTTTTGGTCTTGACAGGTTTTGTTGTTTGGCTTTAGCGGGGTTTCTGTAGATAAATGAAATATTGAGGTATCCATGCAAAATTACACAAAAATTCCTTCAAATCAACACCAATATGTGGAGTGTGTTGTATAAAGTAAATATAATGTTTTAAATGTCTGTATACAAGTTTTTGAATCAAATTTAATTTCTATGGGCGAAGTTTGGTCTCTTATTTTATTTAATTAACATATTTATTAATGTAGTCTCATTTTTAATGTATTGTATTATTCTTAAGTGAATTTTTTTTTTTTTTTTTTTGACCTCATTAGTCCAATATTTTTTTTTATTTATTGTTATAGTTGCTTTTATTAACAGATTTCCCTTAAGGTAAATCAGCTATTGAGGTTGTACTCATGACGGAATTTTCGAAGTTTTTCTTCAAATGTCCATTGATCCTACCTAGTAGATGACGAAAATGAGGTTTTATGTAAAAAGAAAGATCAAGTTCGTTAACGGCTGAAATCGGACCAGTGGGAGGGGGGTTTAGAGGGGAGGATTTTCGAAAATTTGAAATATCTCCGTTACTATACGTCGGATCAAAACATTGTACAGAATCAATCTTATTGCAAATTAAATTTACTATAAATATTGTCATATACATTTATTCTTTATCTTGAATATTAACCGAGATATTTGCATTTTTATTAAATCTGGTTGCCTAAGGGACGGGTGACTCCCGCCAAAAGCTAGTTCGTCCGTTTCCGTAACTGCTCGACTCTCGTAAAATTTCTCTATTGTAAAACTTCACGTGGGAAATCTGCTTAGTTTACGCAGCCCCTGCGTGACGGACTTTTTAGAACTTGTATTAGGTGCAAGAGTTTGCTTTTATACCTGCTTCTCTATCTAGTTGTCAATATACCTGCCTACATTATTACAGGGTTCTGTTTTTTTTTTAACATTCTGCTAGTTGTCTTTACAGAGACCAAAATTTCTAGAGTCTTGTTTTATTTTTGGATAGTATCAGATACTAATCATTAATACGATTTGAGTGATTAACTTGAAATATATACCCGAAGTTCTAAGCCCTCAGAAAAACTAAGCAGCTCCTGTGTGACCGACTTTTTCATATTCCTAACTTCCAAAAATTTCAGTCATCTATTGCTGCTTGGGGCACCTACTTCTTTCTCATATATCTTATATTATTTTCTAAACTTTCATTCTATATTTAAATTATTTTTTATATGTATTTTTTTAGGACTTAAATGACTGGGAAAACTTGAAGCCTGATGAAAGGCATTTTATTTCTCATGTACTTGCATTTTTTGCTGCTTCTGATGGAATCGTGAATGAAAACCTTGTCGAACGATTCTCTCAAGAAGTTCAGGCGAGTAATTAATATTGCAATTTTTATTTTCATTACTTAACTTTTTATTATTACCAATTATAATGTATTTTTCCCCTTCTAGGTGACAGAAGCGAGGTGTTTCTATGGGTTCCAAATAGCAATGGAAAATGTACATTCTGAAATGTACAGTCTCCTTATTGATACCTATATTCGTGATCCAAAGGAGAGGTACTTTTGCTTCTTTATAATTTAATAAAGTTTTCTGATCATTTCTTACTATTGATTACTAACAAAATATATTAGCATCTGTTTTCCTGGCATACTGTGAAGTTGGTAATTTTGGTTATACAAATGTAACTATTAGTATAATTTAGGCCAAGATCTTTGAATTTTATAGTTGTTGGCCTTCAGTAAACCCCTACTCCTGTCAAATTAACCTAAGCTGTTCATCATGAACCATTTCATTCCAAGGTTAAATACCAAATATAGTTTTCATTGAACTTTTACTTATTGAGATACATGCAAATATTTTGTGATGTCATCAATTAAGATTTTTTATTCTTTACTTGAAAATATTAATTTCATCCATACCATACTCCTCCTCTATGGCTCATAGAACCAATCTTGTTAAACTATTGCTCTATGCATTTTATTTAACACTTACCGAAACACCAGTCTGAGAGGCCGGTAGAGATTTTCATGTATATGTATTCGGTTTACGTCACGGAATTCATGTTTCGGTAAGAGTGTTAAGTATTAAACGAGTTATTTGTACTTTATTGTTTTCTCCCGCCAGTAAGACCACTCCCCTTCTACTCATCAGTTTGGTGTATTATACCAGCACGTGGGAAATTGCTTAGTTTATGCAGCTCATGCGTGATGGACTTTTCCTGATAATTAGTTCTCCAATAAATATTGTGATTGTTCAATTTCAAGCTTTTTAAACAAGTTGTATAATATAGTTTGAATTAAACGAATTTGGTCATTCTAAGTGAAAACATACTCTCCAAACCTTTAATAACATAAATTGCTATTGTAATTACTTGTAAGTATATAATTTTAATATATTTTTTTTTTTTAATTTTAGGGATTATTTATTTAATGCCGTGGAGACTATGGAATGTGTTAAGAAGAAGGCCGACTGGGCACTTGCCTGGATTGCAAGCCCTACCGCAACATTCGGAGAGAGAGTTGTTGCCTTTGCCGCTGTAGAAGGCATATTTTTCTCTGGGTCTTTTGCATCTATATTTTGGCTCAAGAAGAGAGGACTCATGCCTGGCTTAACGTTCTCTAATGAACTCATTTCTCGAGATGAAGTTAGTATATTTATTAAATACTTGGTAAAGTACCTGGCGATGCCCGGGAAATCATTGTTGACTGAATAATGTTGTTATTTATATAGCAATGCTTCCTGAATAACTCTTTAAACAATCATGTTGAGTTTAAATGCATATTGTCTTTTGTCATAATGGCATTACCAAGTAACATTTAATAGTTATAGATAGGACATAGTTATTTCAATGACATCAACATATCTGAGAAAATGAGATAATATATTTCAGAATTAAATAGTTTGATTCCCCACAACTTCCCCTGTCACACGTTGTGCAAATTCAGCATGACTGTTTAAATAATACATTTTAAAAACTAAATAATCAAAATGCTCTTATAGTTCATTTTTCTAAAATAAATAACAAATGTAGGGGAGGGAGGGCTGAGATTTTAACCTCACTAATGAGGCACAGGTATTGAATCAGAATGTGAAAATGAAGATATTATAAATTAGTCATCTAATGTAATAGGATGTATAAAGAATATGTTAATAATATATTACATAACTTAATATTGTTATTGTTGTTATGTTGTATTCAAACTAATATTTCACTTTTTCTCTTTGGTTAATGAACTCGATTGTTTTAACAAGTGACAAGAAGAACTTGAACTTTTTTAATTATTACTACAAAAATAAAGAATGGGATTTTATATTAATACTCATATGAAGCTCTATATAAATATCCATGATGATGATTTACATAGTTTACAATATCAAAATAAGTAAATAATTTGTTCAAATGAAATAAAAGTTGTTAATTTCAAACAAAAAACAAATTTTGTAACTTTGATCGTTCTTTCCCTGTACTCTTCATATATTTTCATCCATCTAAATATTCAAATACAATCTCGCAATTCTTGTAAATTACACATTATAAAAAATTGTGATTGCAAATAAGTATTAAAATAATATTGTTTAATAAAACTCAATTTAAGCTCAAGTATGGTTTATTATTACTAATATGCAATAATTTTGCTTATCTTTATTAACTTATGTTATTTGTAAATGCCTATTTTATGTTCCTAATTTCCTGCTAGTATTATTTATTTACAATATGTTATTTTTTAACGTCCACTTCATGCTATTATGGCTAATTGAGATGGGTTATCTACAGGTTACCGACTTTTTCTAGCCTTATCAGAATAAGGATTTTATTTAATGAGTTTGTCATTAAGTAAATTCCTGTTGTCTAGGTGAGAATCGAACTCACAACTCTAGGTTTACCAAGTGAGATTGAAACGAACACCTTAACGTATATAGCCAACCTGAGGCCCTAGTATTTATTTATATTTCAACTAAGAATTATTTTGACCTTACTATTTGATAATAACTTATGTTATTTTATTATTAGTGGGGTCAGTAAAAAATACTCTCCTTCATTTTCAAGTCTCTTAATTATATTTTCCCTTTCCCTATATGCTTTGTGGCCAATATGCTACCTTTTCAGGAGCCTAAATCGCCACTTCAAAACAAGTTCAAATTTTTGTTATGGATATGTCGATTTTTGAAGTCAAACAGCTGATATTATATTAAAACTTTTACCTATTTCTAACAATTAATAAAGAGATTTAATGTTGAAAAGTTTTATTTGCTGATGCAATCAAGAAATTAGGAGTATTTTTTATTTTATTTTGGTTTTCAAACTTTTTAAGTATATTATTAAGTAGCCAATACTAATTCATAAATGTTTCTTACACTACAGGGGCTGCATTGCGACTTTGCATGCCTTATGTTCAAGCATCTGATACAAAAGCCAAGCAAAGCTCGAGTTACGCAGATTATCGCTGATGCTGTTTTAATAGAGCAAGAATTCCTAACAGAAGCGCTCCCCGTTGCTATGATTGGGATGAATTGTACTCTCATGAAGCAGTACATAGAATTTGTTGCCGATCGTTTGCTTCTCGAACTTGACTGCCCCAAGGTATTTTTTCAATGCTCTACTATCTCATGTTATAATTTAATTATTAATTGACTGTTGACCGTGTAAAAGTGCATACAAATAAAAGTCTGTAGTGCCAAAGCTGCATAATCTAAACAGCGTGACAGACTTTTTTGTAGCTTTAGCACTAAGCAAGTTATGCCTACTTTCTTTTTTTGGGTCTTCAGTAAACCCACTTTTCTGCTGATCGTATTTTTATTTAGAAATAGAGAATACATGCTGAAATGAGATCAGTAGTGTGTGATTCCAACATATCGGAAATCAGCTTTTTCTATTTAAATGCTCAGACTTTTTATATTTAAAAACTTTACCCTCTCTTATCATTTCACATAGAACTTATAATTATGGATCATAAAAACATTTGTTTGATGCTGTCTATTATGAAATAAATGTTTTGGAAGCTTTTATCGAGTTCTTTATACATTTTTAAAATTTATTTAAAAATAATGATTTAATTTTTTATATTTGATTTTTCAGTTGTACAACTCCACAAATCCTTTTGACTTCATGGAACATATTTCGCTTGAAGGCAAAACCAATTTCTTTGAAAAGAAGGTCGGTGAATATCAGAAAGCTGGTGTGATGTCGTCGAAGGAAGAGAGCGTGTTTACTCTTGATGCCGATTTTTAGATTATTTTAATTTTACTTAATTATGCCTTAATTGGTATAAGTTAACAAAGTTATTTTCGTCCGAGAAAGTTGTAATGGCAATGAGTTGTCTCACTCATTTCAGGGGTTACGATATATATATTTCCATTTTTAAAATTATGGGACCACATAGAACTTTTTCTTATGCCATTATGTTTTGAGATTTCATTGGGGAGAAATAGACAGTCAAGCCAGCCACAAATATCAGGCTTCTTTGCTTGATTTATTCTGTTAAAGTATCAAGAGACAGTGCTGTGCTGGTATTTGGTCATTGGTATTTAAAAAGAATAAAATAGTTACACACTGTTCAATCATGTGCATTGTAATAATTCTCCTATTTTGAATTAATTGATATTGTTATTGAACAATTAATGGAATATTGAGGAATGGCAGCTATTATATTGAATATTTGTAGAAAGTCTTCCAGAATTTGGGGATTTGCATAGACAAACAAAAACATTCACTGTCACATAAGAGTCCCTGGGTGGCAACTGAGAAAATACCAGTCATAGAGTACTTAGAGAAACATTTATTTATTTGTTTGTGTGTATTTGGAGAAGACCAGAGAGAGGGGAAAAACAACACAATTTTCCTCATTTAATGAGCTTATTACTGTTACATGTTTCAAACCACCTTTCGCGTTTTATCGGGTGTAATCCACTACAATTTAAAATTTCCTTCTCAACATGTCATAGAGCACCTTTAGCCAAGCCAGTCACTGTGCTTTTATAGCTTCTCCAAAGCAAAAGTTGCTCTAATACATAGTTATGGAAATATAACTTGTCAATAAATACTCGTGATGAGGCACAATCGGAACAGAATTTATGGGCCAATTGGCATTGATGGGCAAATGGAAGTTTGCTGCGTTCTTTGGCCAGAAGAAGTGGCATAATGGTAATCCAAAACAGTTTTCTATACTACGTCACAAGATTTCAAACCATAATGCCAAATTTATTCATCGTCTTGGACAAATCTTCTAAAATAAACAAAACTTTCTTCAAGAATGAGATGTACTCTTCGTCATTACAACATTTTATTATAAAATGTACATAATCTAAAATAAATATTAGACATAGTTTATTTATTTTTGGTTGAATATCATCAAAAGACTATGCATTCTTACCATAATCATTACTTATCTCTTTGTTCAATTGAAGCTGTAAATACTAATATTTCTTATTATTTTATTTCTATGAGTTGTGAATATGAGTCGCATTTCTATCATATATCCCCTAGATGTCTTTCTAAAAATGTATTTTTAAAATCAGTATTTAGCTTATTGATGCATTTTGTACCAAAGAGATAATTCTACCAGTTTAAAATTATTAGTTTAATATTCTCTTTGCTATTAAAAATTATTTCTAGTTATTGTTATTTAATTTGGTTTTTAAATAACTTATGATCAAATTTAATATGCAGAGCTAGGGAAGTAAGCAATTAAAATACATATGACGTTTCAATCATTTTCTATTTTAATTTTTTTTTTTTTTACTACTTTTATTACGCTTCTTAGATTTATATATTAAATAGTGTTTTTATGTATATTAATATACACTGTGTACTTAATACATAATGATAGGCAATGTAAATATGTAAGAGAAATCAATGATGAATCACTTTTGAATACAGGAGCTCTGGAAAAAATGGGTGTTATAATAAATATTTAGGGGAAAGAAAGATGTAGTTTTCCTGCGTTAAATGTTTGTATGTGTATTTATATTTTTAATTTTCACATCGTTAGTGTATTTAGTAAAAGGAAAGGGCTCCAGAACTACACTGATATTACTTGCGAAGGGGTAATAAGGCAGCTAACAAAGGCCAATTTGCTTTCTTAGCTTACTTTATTATACCTTTTCTAGTGATATTTATGTAGTTGCTGTTGATGTGCTGAAACCAGTAACGATAAAACAAATATAAACATTTAGCGCAGGAAGACTACATCTTCCATTCCAGCCAGATCCTGCAACATCAATCACTGAACACTATATTACAAATATTCATATATGTTTTTTAAACAAAACCATATCTACTTAAGTGGTTGATGGTAACCATTCCTGCTGCTCGACTTTATTTCCTTGATGTGGGAGGAAGTTCTGTCCTTGGTGAATTTAAGCATTTTTGTATTTTTTTTAAAAAAGAAAGGGCTTCTAAGTTCAAAATCAAAGTACTTCAATGTTATGGCAGATAGTTTGTTAGTTTTGTCAGCTTATGAAGTACTATTGATCGTTAGAAGTGTCATTTTTCGAGTATGTCGAAAATTCTACTTAGTAGTACACAGTACAATTTATATTTTTAAACTGGGCACTCTTGTTCAACTGTTGTACCATTATTACTTTAATGTTTGTCTTTTTAAATTAATATATTTAATTCGTTGTTTTAGTTTTATATTAAGTAAGAAGAAATATAAAGACAATGAATTTAGCGCCTTGTTAATGCATTTGATGCCAATCGCTATGTTTTTTTACATGCCACATTTTTCTTATTATACTACACATATTATTCTTTGATTAATCAAACTGTTAATAATACTTCATTTAGGTCATTATTTTAATAACTTTTTTTCTTTATTATCTCATTACCATTCAATTCTTGTTATAATTAACCCCCCCCCCACCCCCCCCCCCCCCCACCCCCCCCCCCCCCCACCCCCCCCCCCCCCCACCCCCCCCCCCCCCCACCCCCCCCCCCCCCCACCCCCCCCCCCCCCCACCCCCCCCCCCCCCCACCCCCCCCCCCCCCCACCCCCCCCCCCCCCCACCCCCCCCCCCCCCCACCCCCCCCCCCCCCCACCCCCCCCCCCCCCCACCCCCCCCCCCCCCCACCCCCCCCCCCCCCCACCCCCCCCCCCCCCCACCCCCCCCCCCCCCCACCCCCCCCCCCCCCCACCCCCCCCCCCCCCCACCCCCCCCCCCCCCCACCCCCCCCCCCCCCCACCCCCCCCCCCCCCCACCCCCCCCCCCCCCCACCCCCCCCCCCCCCCACCCCCCCCCCCCCCCACCCCCCCCCCCCCCCACCCCCCCCCCCCCCCACCCCCCCCCCCCCCCACCCCCCCCCCCCCCCACCCCCCCCCCCCCCCACCCCCCCCCCCCCCCACCCCCCCCCAAACTACAATATGTAGTAGAGGAGAGTAGGGTAATAGCGGGGGTAGTCGGGAGCAAAGCGGGTAGCTCCTCTTAGCCGTTGTGTGTACTGCAGTCGGCTGATAACGGAGCAACTACAATATGCAGTAGAGGAGAGTAGGGTAATAGCGCGGGTAGTCGGGAGCAAAGCGGGTAGCTCCTCTTAGCCGATGTGTGTACTGCAGTCGGGCTGATAACGGAGCAACTACAATATGTAGTAGGGGAGAGTAGGGTAATAGCGCGGGTAGTCGGGAGCAAAGCGGGTAGCTCCTCTTAGCCGTTGTGTGTACTGCAGTCGGGCTGATAACGGAGCAACTACAATATGCAGTAGAGGAGAGTAGGGTAATAGCGGGGGTAGTCGGGAGCAAAGCGGGTACCTCCTCCTAGCCGTTGTGTGTACTGCAGTCGGGCTGATAATGGAGCAACTACAATATGTAGTAGGAAAGAGTAGGGTAATAGCGGGGGTGGTCGGGAGCAAAGCGGGTACCTCCTCATAGCCGTTGTGTGTACTGCAGTCGGGCTAATAACTGAGCAACTCCAATATGTAGTAGGGGAGAGTAGGGTAATAGCGGGGGTAGTCGCGAGCAAAGCGGGTACCTCCTCTTAGCCGTTGTGTGTACTGGAGTCGGGCTGATAACGGAGCAACTACAATATGTAGTAGAGGAGAGTAGGGTAATAGCGGGGGTAGTCGGGAGCAAAGCGGGTACCTCCTCTTAGCCGTTGTGTGTACTGGAGTCGGGCTGATAACGGAGCAACTACAATATGTAGTAGAGGAGAGTAGGGTAATAGCGGGGGTAGTCGGGAGCAAAGCGGGTACCTCCTCCTAGCCGTTGTGTGTACTGCAGTCGGGCTGATAACGGAGCAACTACAATATGTAGTAGGGGAGAGTAGGGTAATAGCGGGGGTAGTCGAGAGCAAAGCGGGTACCTCCTCCTAGCCGTTGTGTGTACTGCAGTCGGGCTGATAACGGAGCAACTACAGTCCACCTTTGAAGAAGAAGCAGCGGCCATTACGCCAAATCGTTAGTCGTGCTTGTTTGATGTCAGTGAGAATAATTCAATTTTCGTGGAGCTTGCTTATGATTTTGGTGGAAAAGGTTTTTGATTGTACTGCGCTCCTATTCCAATTAGAATACAGGCATGTAGTTCTCTTAGTACGAGTTTTAATTACCTTTATTTTAGCACTAAGTAATTGTGTTTAGCGTTTGGTATGATGGAATGACGCAATGCTGTCTTTAACCTTTACGTGCGTGGTAAAAACCGGCTAGCAGCTAAGGCGTAATCTCCAAGAGTGGCGAAGGATGGATCCATTGCACCCATTATCATATTTGGGCCCTTCACAGTTACTCTGGGAACCAAGGGGAAGTAGGCGATTTTACTTGGGACTTTGCTAGTAAAATTGCAATTTCACCCCAAAAAAAAATGTAATGGTAAAATAATAATGGCAAAGACTGTTTAGTTTGCGTAACTCTTATAGAAGTGTGTGTTCCTCTACTTATTTCAATGTTTTAATGCATCAAACAACACTTTTTTATAACAAAAAAAAATAATTTGATTAAAAGTCTTTACATTTTTATTTTCCCCATAAGAAAAACATAAGCACCCAGTTTACCCTACTAGTGGGGTAAAACCGGGCAAAATGACTTTTTACAAAAAAAGTAGGATAAAACGTCTTTAAAAATTTAGATTTTGTTTTTGAAACAGTGGTTGCGTTAACAGATAAGTATTTATTAAGTGCTTATGTGTTGTAAAAATTGTGGTTTCTGGAAGCCTTCAAACCTTATCTACCCGATTTTACCCCACTACCCCCACCAAATATAGTTGTCAATGAACATGAGCAAATTAGTCGTACATTCTTGATTTCTGCCTTAAGTACATCCAAACTTCTTAACAGTATGTAGATTTATCTATTGTTAAACTTCACGAGGGAAATCTGTTTATTTTACGCCCCCCCCCCGCGTAACGAACGTTTTTGCGTAGCGTTTTTGAGTCATTCGATAGTAAATATTCATTGCACGTCCCCACTAGAACACAGGATAGCCACTTGTTTGTTGTGTTAAGTGTTACCAATAAGTATTTGCGTCATGAGTACGATCTCGAGGGAAATCTGCTAAAAACATGGCTGTTGAAATTCGTGTTCATATTGCCTAAAAATCCTTTCATTGGCAAAACCTCTGCAATAAAGAAATACTGCCTGTGTCTATCGTGATTCATAGAACATTTTCTCATGAGTTTCCCATTCATCTCTATACAACAATAGAATCCGTTATTTTTCTTAGAAAAATGCATTATTTGTTTCACTTTTGTATATAGTTAGCTATTGTATTTCTCAGGAAAGGTAGATTCACTGTCCGCGCATAGCAAATCGCCAGGGCCCCCGTAAGGGCTACCATGGCGCCTGTGTGCAAAAAAGGATTTTGGAGCCCCTTAGGCATTTTGAATTATCTTTTTTTTAATGGTAGGTAGGTGCTTGAAACAAAGCAAAGAATTGAACTTTAAAACTCACATTTATTTGTAGACTAAAATATCAAAATGAAATAAACAGAATAAAATCTAAATTTTTTTTTTGGGCCCTTGGTTTTGGCGCCCTTAAAGGATGGCGTTGCATACTTTGCACATATGGTAGCGGGGGCTCTGCAAATAGTTACTCTACCACAATATTTTATTACAGTCCACTTTTTAATCTGTTCCTATAGACTTTTCCACGGTTAATAACTATTATATGGAGACGTTTTGATAATGCGTTCCCTAGAGAGTATAATGAAAAAGGTCTATCACGCAAGGGCTATGTAAACTAAGCAGGTTTCCCACGAGAAGATATACAATAGATCAAAGTCGCCTGGCAGCAGTGGTTCAAGCTATTGCTCCAAAGTAATCTTCAAAGGCATTGAAGAGCGTTTGCTCTGATACTGCACTTTTGCTCAATAAAACGTATTGCAGAGGAAAACAAGTCTGCTGTGTACACCCAGAAGATAAATCTGCATACTTTTACACTTAACACCACCGTGAATATTAAGTGGACAATGATATATCTTTCAGTCAATTTTATTTTACATTTAATAACCTCTACAAAAAAGCTTCTGAATTGTAAAAAACAGTTCAGCCAACCTCTCAGCGGTGAATAGAAAGATTTAAATAGTATAGCCTGGAAAGAAAACTAATTACTGAAATATATATCACATTAATTTTATTGAAAACTATTTATTGTAGCTAGTGTTGTATTTAATAATGAACTAGACTAATTTTTAACCTCAATCACTCTAATTTTAGTAATAAAAAAAAGCCGGGGGGGGGGGCCATGAGAACGTATTTTCATGTATCTCATCTAGAATCGATTTATTGACACACAATATTTGATATTTCAGCTTGAAATAAGCCGGTTCTTGATGTGTTGACTTATTCATAACGTGCCATGACAACGAAGGGGAAGTTTATTCATGGCTGAAATTTAAAATAAATGCATATATCTCCGTTAATATTTGTGATAGAGAAAGAATGTATATAACAACATTTATAGGTAACTTAATTTTTAACAAGATTGGTTATGTACAATTTTTCGATCCGACTTATTTGTACAAAACCACTGCATCATTCGTTATATATCACCTCCTGGGTATGTTCGTTGGGTATTTGAAGAAATTATTGAAAAAAGTCCATCACGCAGGGGCTGCGTGAACTACGCAGATTTCCCACGCGAAGGTCTACAATAGATCAATCTACATACCGGTAACACTGTCGTGATTATTAATGAATAAATACAAACGCTAATGAGAATTCTTTCAGTCAATTTACAAGTTAATAATCTGCCTGCTGGAAAGTGCCTGAATTGTAAACAAACAGCTATGCCAACCTCTCACCGGAAAGAAAAACAATTACTGAAATATATTAGAATATAATATAATCATTTTATTGAAAACTATTTACTATATCTAGTACTATAACTTATAATGAATCAGAATGATTTTATACCTGTCAATAAAATCTTAGTAGTCCAAGAACTTAAGACGGGGGTTGGGATCCATATTGGCATGTATCTCGAATAATAAAAGTATCATGAAAACAATACTTGGTATTTAAGCTTGGAATAATGTGGTTTATTATATAATAGAGTAATATTTATGTAATATAAGTAGAAGTGAAGATTTGCTGAAGACTTAAAAGTGAAAATTGAAAATATATCGGCTAATATTCAAGATAGAGAATAAATCTATATAACAATGTCTATAATACATTTAATTTTCAATAACATTGGATCTATACACGTTTTCAATTCGACTAATAGTAACGGAGATATTTGGAATTTTCGAAAATTCCCCCGTTTAACCCACCCCCCCCCCAAGCCTCTCCCACTGGTCCGATTTCAGCCATTAACGAACTTGATCTTTCTTTTTACATAAAACTATTAAATATCGATTTTGGTAACGATCATACAAATATATCTTTATATGTATATATAATTCTACTGTACGTATGTGTCACTGAACTCCTCCTAAACGGCTGGACCAATTTGAATGAATTTTTTGTATGCATTTGGGTGGCGCCCTGGATCGTTTAGATTCACAAATAAGCAAGGCAGATGGAGCAGGAGTGGGGGTTGTAGGGGAGGCCTAAAATTAAAAATAGCGACATTTTGTTTCCTATTGCTTTTTCGGCATATATGCACAGGATAAAAGTTGTTTATTTTGTTATTTAGAGTAACTTTAGTTATATTCACTTTTGTTGTATAACAAAGTATAAATGAGGTATGCACTAAAAAATTAAAGTGGTAGCCAACAATTTTATTGGGCACTAACGATTGAACCGAACTGAACAAAACTCTATATGTAAATTAGCAATAATTCTTCCATGATTATATGCTATATTAATTTTTTTAGGTTTGAACGGGAGTGGGGGTTATATGGGAGGCCTGAATAAAACATTCGCGATATTTCATTTTCTATTTGTTTTTAGGCCAACGTGCACATAACAAAAGTTCAAGTTTTTTTGTGTTATTAAAATTAGCTTTTGTTTTGAACATAATACTATTAAATTTAATATCCTAATCGCTTGAAATATCATGCAGGAGTATATATGTATATATATACACACACACACACACACACACACACACACATATATGTATACATTTTTGAACGGACCTCATTTTCGTCATCTCCTAATTATGATCGAAGGACATTAGAAGACATTTTTCAGAAATCGCGTCATGAATACGACCTAGTTAGCTGATTTCCCTTGAGGGAAATCTGCCAATATCCCTCAAGGAAAATCTGCTCCTGTGCCACTTAGTTTGCCGGTAGCATTTGGCTAGCATGCAGAGATTTTGAATTGCCGCCTTTTGGCGGGAAGGGCCACGGAGGGGAAGGGACCTGCGCGCGCATTCACCCCTCCCCTCTCATCCCCGTCCCTCTGCCGCTCAGTTCCCGCTTATACTCGGCTGTGTCTGTTTACTCCAAACGCTCTCTTAAGGTTTTTTCGGCAATATCTTGTGTTCAAATATTTCAGTGTGATGTGCCCCGGACCGGGTCCCGTGTAGGAGGACTTGGGCACCGAGCAGAATGTCATTTAACTTTATTCAAACCACTCATTTATTGGACTTATGAAAATAACAGGTGAATATATTCATTCATTCATAACTTATGTTTATTTTTTCACTTAAAATTTGTTTTTACGCAATGCATTTGCTGATCAACTATTTACTGAGCACTGGAATCATTTTACCTGTATAATAAATCTTAATTCCCAAATGTTTGTTATTAAATCTGAATGTCTCTTTATAAGAGAACATCACAAACTTATACATATATACAACTTTTCCATCTAACAAGGATAAATAATTTTAGCTAAGAAAAATAAGATAGTTTAGCTGCACCTCATCAATAATTAAAATTCATTACTGTCAGTTATTAAATACTCTTGACTGTTTGGCTAGTCTGGCTTAACCAACAGTTTGCATAGAACATGACTATAAAATATTCCCCTTGCCTTTTACAATTAATTCACACATCGATACTAAATCATTTTCAATATCAATATAAGAACTTATATTGTTTATAAGTTATATAAAATTATTTTTATACAAGTATGCAAATATCAAAAGAGCCCATCTCCATTCTGAGTAGCATTTGTTTAAATAAATATTAAAAGATGTCTACTTAAGTAATTTGTTCACATTATTTCAGGGATTAAATATGAATTCAGATCATATTTCACTCTAGTATCAAAAGCAATTTTTTTATTATTTATGGAGCACTTAAATGCCTCTCAATTTATTATTGTTTACACTAGTATTTTTTTACTAGCTTCATTAATGGCCATATAAAAAAAATTACAAAGGAACAGGGATTTTAGTCTATATTTTGGATGTTTTTCTCTAATAATTTATTTAAGTGTCCTATTGAAAATGCTGAAATTTCACTTCATTTCTTGACTCTGTCAAATCTAAGTGAATTAATATTGAGCCCTGTTCAATACTTGAAGGAGGTATAGTTGTGTGTAACCTCCAGGGAAGGTTATAATCTCAGCTTTTGTCCTTACATTAATCCCTTCCTTTTTCAGAGTTTATTTATTTTTTAATACCTGAGCCTTTTAAATTTTAATTATTGAATTAACCCTTTAATAGACCATTTTATTTGCCATGATCGGGTAATAAAATTATTGTAATTGCATACTACTTACTTTTGTATTCACTCATAATTCCCTTATTCTCTAATTACTTCCCTATTTTTTAATTTGTTTTGGATATTTATAGTCATTAAGAAATTACATTGAGGTTTCTTCATTTTGCCTGTCCAATTACTGTTCATTGGTTAATATTTCCCTTTTCATTTTTTTTGTATATTTAAGGATGGCACCCTGTAAATTGGTCATAACATTTTACTCCTAGATTCTACCGTAATCATGAATATGAAATTATTATTATTATTTTTTTTAATGGATATATTATATGTGATTAGTTGGAAAGTTGTTCTGTGTCTTCCGACTCCAGAAAAGCCTCTCCTGAAATATAATAAGGTTTAGGAATTATTGTAAGTTACATGAAGAATTCATAGAGCCCATTGTCAACATGCTCACTGTAACTTTGTCTGTAGTCTTTATTTAAAGTAATATTATGTATAAATTAGTTCAGGTTGACTACCTGTACAACCTGCGAATTTTGTTTTCCAGCTGCATAATTTATTTGATTTAATTTAATTTTTAGAATTTATGTTGTAGATTTAAAACTGATTGATCAACTGATCAACTTCCTCACATTTTTTTTAAGCTATTGTGTAATGTAGCATATTTATTTAATTTAATTTTTGCCAAGAAGTTGTTTAAAACAATACCTCTATAAAATCGGATTTATTCATACACACCTAAGTCATAATAAGTCTTTTGTTATTTCTGATTCAGCTGTTTTTCTTGAATGGGCCAAGAATTTTTAATTTCTGTTTTTCTAATTTTTTTTCTTTAAGTTGCCCTTATGAGAAATTAGCTATTGAGGTTCAATTTATTTTAAATTTTCATGTAAGACTAAAAATCAAAATTTAATAGAAGGGTTATAATTGTAAATATCGTAATTATTATTGATTGTTTTCAATCCTTGTAGTACAACGAGAAAGATGTGTTGGTATTGAGTTACATTAGTAATATCTACATTTCTGAACAATAAGTGTTTAGGAATATAAAATATTTAGGCTTTCTAATTGAGTCGATCAGAATTGGTGTCACGTTAGATTTATTAGTAAGCTAATATTACTGTCCTGTTATTTTCATGTTTATAATTAACAATTGATTTATGAGGAATATACAGAACTTATGTTAAAAATAATCGAGCAGAAATGTGCCACATTTCTATTTAATAGTAGTTTTGAGGATTTTACTAATGTGAGAATAATAGTATACTCTTACTCCTCCAAAAACTATTTTTACTTTACCTCTCTCTGTGAACAAACACTCCTGTCCACTTTTTGGGTCCACCTTCGTTAATGTGTTGTCATTTATATCAAATTGTATATTTACTTTAATTTATGAATTAATAATATGCAGTACGCATTTATTATCCTCGAGTTACAGCCATGGAATGTAATTCCTTCCTCCTTGCCATTGCTTTATCTTAATGAACAAATATTCTTCTGGACATTTCCATTATTGGGGGAAGTTAGTGCTAGGTAATTTGTGCAATTGTTGAGGTAGTCAACACTGAATGCAGATTATTATTGTGTCCTTTAAAAAAATTATTTGCTCATTCTTATTATGTTGCTGCTCTTGCCTTGTTGGTGTATAACTTTTGTTGGAGAGCAAAGATGCTAGTTGGTTGGTTTCTGTTTCGGCTCTGAACATTTCTACATGTTACGGTCATTTCTTTTAGTATATTTTTGGGTTTTTTTCTGACTACTGATATTTTGTAGTAAGCATTCCACTGAATCTATACATGAAGCAAACCAAGTATGCAGACTGGATCTGGAAATGAGGTGGCCCCAAACCTCTTTAGTTGAGAATATATATTCTCTTTTGAAAATGTTCAAAGCATTAAAACCCATTTTAACTAATGACCTCATGTTGCGTTGAGTTTATCCTTTGAAACTCCTTGGGTGCTTTAAAAAATTTGATTGTGCTTGAGGGAAAGGGCCAACAGCCATGGTTTTTTTCTCTGCCCATTGAAATAAAGCTTTCTATGGGTTTCTTTTGGTTATTTATAAATAAAAGTGCAAAACTCTTCATTTTCACTAGTTTCTCTGAGGAATTTGATAGCTTCATCTGCACATTGCTGGCGAAACAAAGGATACATTGAATTCTGTGCTTTAAAAAATCACAAGAATGATCAGGTGACATTTAGGCACATCGGGTAGAGGAATATTTTTGAGGAAATAACGAACAAAGCTGTTGGGAAAACTGATATAATAAACTTTCTATATTCTTAGTTTTCAATATTTTCAACTAGGATTCTTTTACGTCACTGAGTTGGAAACTTGGGCAGATTGCATGAAGTCCTCTATACATATAAATGAGTGTTTGGTATTCATTTTATTTCTACTATTCCTATTTTTTAATAACTTGCTAAATTTCACTTTTCCAAAGTTGTGTGTCCAACTAGAACCCTAGTAGTTTCACCATTATATTTGTCACAGTCTGTTTATATTTTTAAATGGGATTTACATTGCAGTTCTTCATTGGTATCAGTAGCTTCTGGGGGATGTTAAAAACTGTCTTGATGGCTCCCTAATTGTAGTAATATCGTACATTTACTTGACACCCCAAGCGAGAATACTCTTTGGAAATATATGGTTTAGAATTTTTAAATTCCAAAATGGCTCATATATAGATGACTGAAGGTGACATCATGTTCCTTTTATCATCTTCGCCTTTACTACAAAAAATGTTTTTACAATTAACCCCCTCCCCCTCCTTCCAAAATAATTTACCATTTTATTATGCCCAAAAAATATTTAATTCGGTAATCGAGAATTTCAGATATTGCCACTTTACAAATGGTCTCGGGACTTTTTCATTTGTTAAATTTGTATATAATAAGCAATAAATAATATATTATTAATTTTTTGCCACTTTTAGAAGAGGGGAGTGATTTTAATATAATTATGAAGGTACGACGCTAAACTGTAACGTTAATTTTCAAATGTCACTCTCGCCTACCATTTCTCATTTTTAGCAGATTTTCCTTGAGGGAAATCAGCTATTGAGGTTGTACTCATGACGAAATTTTCGAAATTTTTCTTCAAATGTCCATCGATCCTACCTAGTAGATGACGAAAATGAGGTCCGTTCAAAACTGTATATATCTATCTATATATTTGTCTGTTACCGCTCTAGCGGTCGCAATTTTTGTTTGATCGTTACCAAACTCGATATTTAGTCGTTTTATGTAAAAAGAAAGATTAAGTTCGTTAACGGCTGAAATCGAACCAGTGTGAGGGGGGTGGTTAGAGGGGAGGATTTTCGAAAATCCGAAATATCTCCGTTACTATACGTCGGATCGAAAAATTGTATAGTTTCAATCTTATTGCAAATTAAATTTACTATAAATATCGTTCTATACATTTATTCTGTATCTTGAATATCAAACGAGATATTTGCATTTGTATTGTGTGTGTGGTCGGCTATGTTCGGGACATTCCGCCAAGAGCTAGGCGGCCGTTTTCGTCACTGATCGTCCCTCGTGAATAGGTTTAGAGATTCATTACTACTACTGTTGTTATTAGGCAGATTTCTCTATTGTTAAACTTCACGTGGGAAATCTGCTTAGTTTACGCAGCCGCTGCGTGACGGACTTTTGTCATCTCCTGGGTAGGAATCGAGGGACATTTGAGGAAATTTACACTACCCTTTTTAGACTTAATCATTTCATTGTATTATGAAGATTCACCGAGTAAAAAATAAGAATCTCACGAAAGATCCATTTTAATAATCTGTTAAGCGACTTCGTACACGTGTGTGTGTGTGTGGGGAGGGAAGGGGTCTCTTACCGCTCTTCAAATTAGTATAAAATTATATATTTAAACTTATTACAATACGGTCTAGTTTATTAACGACCGAAATTGAAATAAGTATAAAAAACTTTGGAAAGTTAAGATTGCGAAGAGGTTAAAATTCCCCATTATTTTCTAAAACACCTCATATTCAATTATTTGATCCCACTCGATTTTTCCCAAGGGAGAACAGGAAAAACAGGGTGGGTCTTACATTTGAAGCAGTATGGTACAAGTTGGATGAATCCAAAATTAATACGACAACTGACATTGTTTTTTGACAAATTAAAAATAAAAAAAAATTTCTATATTACCTATTGCTATGAATGACAGCATTGGGAGAATGCCATTTTGTCTGTTGATCCAAGATGGATGATACCAAATCAGGAGGAGCTGATGATAGAGCAATCCTAGGTGTAGGTCTCCGAGGAGTAGATCTGAATATCTGAGCTGCTATTTGTTTTCTATTGGCCATCCCCCTACCTACTCCTAAAGTTCGTGCTCTTAATGTTGCCACACCACCTTCATCATCAAGTTCATCTTCTGCTTCACACCTATAACATTAATTAAGCCAGTTGAGATCAACAATGTTTTAACCTGAATTAGTATCAGAAGGTCAAGGCTGAGAAAGATAGGGATTTTTATCTTTGTCCACATTACAAAAAGCAGAAACTATAGTAGAGTGTAGGAATTTGTTTTCTATATTGTTGAAATCCCTAAAAATTAAATCCTATTACTTGTTTTGATTTTATGCATAGAAAAAGTTTGGCCTTCCTTAAAATCCCAACTAACATTGCTCTATATCCACTAAAATTTACATACTTAACTACTTCGCAAAATTAAATATCTATATCGAAAACCTCAATCACTTTTTGTATGAAAACATCATTTGGGAAAAATATTTCCACCGCTCCACATATTTTATAGCAGACGAAAGAAATGAATCATACTAAAAACAAGTGGCAATGCCGCTGTCTAGTGGGAACGTTCCAAGAATATTTACTACCGAATGACTCAAGTGCTGCTGAGTATTAAAAAATGCATGGCTGGTGAAATTCTTGTTCATATTGTCTGAAAATCCTTTCATTGGCAAAACCTCTGCAATAAAGAAATATACTGTCTTGTGTCTAGATTTCTTATCGTGATTCATAGACTATTTTCTCACGAATTTCCTATTCATCTCTATATAACAATAGAACCTTTTATTTTTCATGGAAAATGCATTATTTGTTTCACATTTGTATAAAGATAGCTATTGTATTTCTGAGGAAAGACGATAAAAGTATAAAACATTTAATACATTTCTCTCACAAAGAACCCTGTTTTTATTTTCTGCATGTGCAGTATAATTTTTACTATGCAAAACTTGTAATTGATATTCTACAAATATTTCAAACTTATTCATGTACAATATTAATTTGTTTAGCAAGAAAAAATAAATTAATGAAATATTTTGCACGAAATAAAGAAGGAAATAGTAAGTATATGTACACACACACACACATACTAGCTACTAAGTATTTTAGCAGATTTCCCCTAAGAAAAATCAGCTATTGAGGTCGTACTCATGATGCGAGTTTCGAAAAATTTCTTCAAATGTCCATCGATCCTACCCAGGAGATGACGAAAATGAGGTCCGTTCAAAATTATATATATATATATATATATATATATATATATATTTGTCTGTTAACGCTCTAGCGGTCGCAATTTTTGTTTGATCTTTACCAAACTCGGAACGCTCTAGCGGTCGCAATTTTTGTTTGATCTTTACCAAACTCGGAATTTAATCGTTTTATGTAAAAAGGAAGATCAAGTTCGTTAATGGCTGAAATCGGACCGGTGGGAAGGGGGGGGGGAGTTTTGAAAATTCAAAATATCTCCGTTATTATGCGTCGGATCGAAAAAATGTATAGAATAAATCCTATTGCAAATTGAATTTACTATTAATATTGTTCTATACATTTATTCTGTATCTTGAATATTAACCGAGATATTTGCATTTGTATTCTGCGTGTGGTCACAAGTAGGCTATGTTCGGACTTTCCGCCGAGACCTCTGGCGGCCGTTTCGATAACTATTCGTCGCTCGTGAATAGGTTTAGAGAGGTTAGGTTAACTGTTTTTTGGGGCGAAAAACTACTGGGTTATTACGCCCTAAATAATGTTTAAGGTTTAGAGGTTACTTTCTACTACAGTTGTTATTAGGCAGATTTCTCTATTGTAAAACTTCACGTGGGAAATCTGCTTAGTTTACGCAGCCCCTGCACAATATTTTACCAGATTTCCCTTAGGGGAAATCAGCTATTGAGGTCGTACTCATGAGCGATTTTCGAAAAGTTTCTTCAAATGCCCATCGATCCTACTCAGGAGATGACGAAGAACGGTCCGTTTGAAATTATAAATATATATATATATATATATATATATATATATATATATATATATATATATATATATGTCTGTTAACGCTCTAACGGTCGCAATTTTTGTTTGATCGTTACCAAACTCGATATTTAAACGTTTTATGGTAAAGACAGATCAAGTTCGTTGATGGCTGAAATCGGACCAGTGGGAGGGGGATTTTCGAAAATTCGTAATATCTTCGTTACCATACGTCGGATCAAAACATTGTGTAGAACCAATCTTATTGCAAATAAAATTTACTATAAATATTGTTCCATAAGTTTATTTTTGTATCTTTTATTCATTTGTATTGTGTGTGTGTGTGGTCGGCAGTTGTTTTTAAGGCTTCTGTATATTCAATATTTTTTTGTATTACTCGTATATGCATGTAGCTTTTTTTATTAGCAGATTTCCATTAAGGGAAATCAGCTATTGAGGTTGTACTCATGACGGAATTTTCGAAATTTTTCTTCAATGTGGCAACTTGTAGACAACCCGTCCCAATTAGCCTGAGTTGCAAAAAGTGGACGTTAATAAATAATAATAATAATTTCCTAAAATATTGTTCTGTATACATTTTCTCTGTCTTCAATATTCCCTCATTTTTAGTCGACGTAATTTAACAATAATCTAAAATAGGGGCGGTGGTTCAGTCTAGCCATGTGAGTTGAAGCGTAGACTTTAATCTCACACGGTAAACATATAGTGGCGAGTTTGATTCCCGCCTGGCCAATAGGAATTTATTTAGTGACGGAATTCATTAAATAAAATCCATAGTCCCACCCTGGCTAGAAAAGGGTGGTGACCTGTAGATAACCCGTCCTAATTAGCCTTAGTTGCAAAAAGTGGACGTTAATAATAATAATAATAATAAATAGGGGCTCAGGTTAGCCATGTGAGTTAAAGTATTGACTTTAATCACATGGTATACCTAGAGTGGAGACTTCGATTCCCGCCTGGGCAATAGGAATTTATTTAGCTACGGAATTCATTAAATAAAATCCTTAGTCCCACCCTGTTAGCCTTAGTTACAAAAAGTGGACGTTAATACATTTTAATTAAATTAAATAAGCAAAAATATATCATGAAATGTCTTATTCTTAGCTGAAATACCTATCATTGTTTTCAACATATCCTTACAAATACGTCGTGTGATGTCATTAATTAAGATTTTATAGCCATGAGATTTTTAGCAGATTTCCCTTAAGGGAAATCAGCTATTGAGGTTGTACTCATGACGGAATTTTCGAATTTTTTCTTCAAATGTCCATCGATCCTACCTAGTAGATGACGAAAATGAGGTCCGTTCAAAACTTTATATATATATATATATATATATATATATATATATATATATATATATATATATATATATTTGTCTGTTACCGCTCTAGCGGTCGCAATTTTTGTTTGATCGTTACCAAACTCGATATTTAGTCGTTTTATGTAAAAAGAAAGATCAAGTTCGTTAACGGCTGAATTCGGACCAGGGGGGGGGGGTTTAGAGGGAAGGATTTTCGAAAATTCGAAATATCTCCGTTACTATTCGTCGGATCGAAAATTTTTAAAGAATCAATCTTATTACAAATTAAAGTTACTATAAATATTGTTATATACATTTATTCGCTATCTTGAATATTAACCGAGATATTTGCATTTTTATTAAATCTGGGCGGGTGACGGACGAAGTGTCTTTCTCGCCAAAAGCTAGTTCGGCCGTTTCATTAACTGCTCGGCTCTTGTGAAATTTCTCTATTGTAAAACGTCGCATGGGAAATCTGCTTAGTTTACGCAGCCCCTGAATACTTTTTATGAATTTTAAATACCTAATAAGAGCTTTACGTTTACTGATAGAATCGTGATTGACTCCATGACACACGTTTCCTGTGGGTACCACGGGTAACCGGTGGCGAAATAGTACGTCCTGTGAAACCTTTGTGAACATTCCCATTTTATGTTTTACAAACAATAACGCAATAGTTAGATTAGTCAATACGTTTTTCCGCAATCGTGTAATTATCCTATTACTTCCTAGCACTTTTTGTTTTCTGTTGTAAATTTAGTTTGCCATTATTACACAGACTTTTGTTATATTGAATTTTTACCTTGGTTTTCATAGGTTATTGAACATTCTAGTTGATATAAATTCATAGTTGCTGCTGGACGATAACACTAGTGGAAAATAAAATAGAGTAGGAACTAATAAAAACTATTAAACCAGAAAAAAAAAACGATTAATTTTGTTCAGCTCAAATTGTTTGTTCGAAAAGAGACTTTTATATAATCTTTATACATAATATGAATTGCAACCCCTCCCCCCCGCTCTAATGATTAGTTCTATGGTTTGCAATTACATTTAGATTTAATGTGGATAAGAATGGATTGGTATATTGGAATAAAAAAATAAATAAATTAACAAGCAAACAGGCATATATCTGGTCACGTTTATTGGTGAATGGGCGTATCTGTATGTAAGTACTGTGGGAAAGGCCTTGATCTCTGTCATGAGTTGGTTTTACGTGGTGTATGACTCGGTAGGTTATCTATGGGTTTCACTTTCGTTCGGCTTCATTGACACTTTTTGAGCAGGTTTCTCTCCTTTTTCTTTTCCTTCTCTCTCACTCTCCTGATCTCTCTCTCTTTCACTCTCCTGGCCTCTCTCTCATTCTCCTGGTCTCTCTCTCTCTCTCTCTCTCTCTCTCTCTCTCTCTCTCATTCTCCTGGTCTCTCTCTCAATCTCTCTCTCTCTCTCAATCTCTTGATCTCACTCTCCTGTTCTCAATCTCTCTCTCTCTCTCTCTCTCTCTCTCTCATTCTCCTGGTCTCTCTCTCAATCTCTCTCTCACTCTCCTGGTCTCTCTCTCTCAATCTCTTGATCTCTCTCTCTCACTCTCCTTGTCTCTCTCTCTCACTCTCCTGGTCTCTCACTCACTCTCCTGGTCTCTCTCTCTCACTCTCCTGGCCTCTCTCTCTCTCACTCTCCTGGTCTCTCTTTCTCTCTCTCTCTCTCAATCTCCTGATCTCTCTCTCTCACTCTCCTGGTCTCTCTCTCACTCTCAATCTCTTGATCTCTCTCTCTCACTCTCCTGGTCTCTCTCTCAATCTCTTGATCTCTCTCACTCTCCTGGTCTCTCTCTCTCTCTCTCTCTCTCTCTCTCTCTCTCTATCTCCTGATCTCTCTCTCTCTCACTCACTCTCCTGGTCTCTCTCTCTCTCTCACTCACTCTCCGGGTCTCTCTCTCTCTCTCTCTCAATCTCTTGATCTCTCTCTCTCTCTCAGGTTCTCTCTCTCTCTCTATTTCTATCTCTCTCTCTCTCTCTCTCTCTCTCCCTCCCTCCCTCCCTCTCTCTCTCTCTCTCTCCCTCCCTCTCTCTCACTCACTCACTCACTAACTATCTCGGTCCTGAAAGTTCTGGGCAAATTACTAAAGGACGATAGTAGGTGGTCAGCCGGGAAGAAGTGCATCAGTGTTCCAGCCTGATTGACCTCCAGCATGCCTGGAATCTCCAGGGTGTCACAACACTACTGCCCTCTTGCACCAACTCTTCCCTCCCCTTCTTGAGTAGGCCTATGATGCAACGCACCTCTAACCCCACCCGCCCTCTTCCAACACACAGTTACAAATAAATACAAGTCCTTCACGCAGGGCCTGCGTAAACTAAGAAGATTTCCCTCCTGTTGATATAACAAACTATTGAACTCATTTCACTAAACAATCTTTATATATATATATATATATATATATATATATATATATATATATATATATATATATATAACCTATGAGAAAGAGGCGGTGGGTACACAAGTGAAGACTGATAAATAGGAAATACGAATAACTCGCTTAATACTTGAGTTACGAAAAAATGCATAGAGCAACAATTTTAGATCCTTAATTTTTTTAACAAGATTGGTTCTTTCACGATGGTGGTACTTGTTCATTTTACGATCTGACTCATAATAACGGAAATATTTTGAATTTTGGAATCCTTCCATCATCTAAACCACCAGTCCAATTTTAGCCACTAACAAATATGATATTTAGTCTTGACTTAAAAAGTTAAATATCGAGTATTGTGGAGATTAAATGAAACATTTTATAGTAAAGAACGAAAAATCTTAATTGATGATCATCACATACCGTATTTGCATGTATCTCACAAAGTAGAAGTTCAATGAAAACCGTATTTGGTATTTAACTTTGAAATGAAGTGATTCATGATTCATATATATATATATATATATATATATATATATATATATATATATATACAAAGTTTATTTTCATTATTTTTTATAATCTATATAACCTATAAACGACATTAAAACAATAATTACATGCAGATCTTACTTCGCAACGAACCAATTTTGTCCACTAAGCATTATTCTTTCCATTAAATTTGTATCTTGGTCTGTAAATTATGTTCTGTGATATATGTTATTCAATGCAATGGGTATCGTATTTCACTTTTAAATGTACTTGAGAAAAACATTTTTTGTATTTAATAGGCGGTGTCCATCCGTATTTCCCCTATAGTAATGAATCTATGTAAAAATGACACGAAGTGCACCCTCCAGCTCCGCAGCTGTACTATCTCCAGCCGATATTTCATTAGGGGATGCATTTTAATGAAGGAGGTTCCATTTGCCTGTAGGGAGAGAGAGAGTACAATATGAACCCTGGTTGAACATGATTTGAACCAGTACATTACGAAGCACTGCTAGCTAGATATTGATCCGCAAGCCGCGCCAATTATCCTGTTGCTATCCGCCTTTTTATACATCAGTAGTATTGATTCGACTTAGTCTGAGGGAAATTTCATGTGCAACATAGCTCAATCAGCAAATATATACTGAACGCAGCCTGCCTTATGTGCAAAGTATCGTAGCAATGAATTTTTATTTGAATGAGTGATAATGTACTTGTTTCATAAAAATAGTATAACACACAATCATAAAACAAGATTCAAGAATATGCTTCAAACCCCCTAAACACAAACATAAATATTTCGAAAAAGCTTATCATTTTCAGAAGGAAAACTCTTTAACTCTCTGCCCGAATGTATTACACCTATTAAAACATATTCCTAGTTTAAAAATAAATTACAGAACTTCATGTCTGAAGGATGTTTTTATACACAAGATGGGCACTTTCAAAAATGTTAAATTATTAAATAAAACCACTAAATATTTGTCGTAAAAATCTGTCTAAAACAATTGTATTTAGCTGGGTCAAATTTTTCTTCAAGCTTGTTATCCTTTAATAAATTTGCATGTCAATAAATAAAGAAAAATTATATTATATATTTAGTGTGGTATTAAGATTGTTACCAACTAATTTATTGTATATAATTATTTAAATTGATTTGGATACTATGTTTTTTTAGAATTTGACAGAATATTAGAAAATTGTTTATAGAAAAGAAAACTATTTGAAGAATCCTATTATTTTGTGATAACATTTAATGAAAATAGATACATTTCATTTCATTTCAATTGCGTCCAGCGAAGCATTTATAAATACTCATTCAAAAATGGCCATCGATTCCAGGTACAGATCATAAAAATGAAGTCTATACAAATTTATAAGTACGTGTTGCATTTTTATTTTTATTTTAACCCTCGCTCTTATACATGCGATTTTTTACTTTTTTACTAAACTTTTGCCGCTAGGTTTAAATATCAAGTCTTGTATACATAAGAGTTGACACTATGGGAGTTAGTATGAAATGTAATTAGTTCCATTAACTGTTAATATAACATAATAGTATTTTAGTATTTAGTAATAATATACTTGTTGACTATACAAAATGTACTAATATTGTGTCAATTATTACACCTTTACATATTATTAAATAGAATTTTTGCTTATACAATAAAATTAGCTCAAATTCCATGAATACATGTTATAAAATATATAAATTTGATAATTATATATAATAAGTATTTTAGATGCCTTTTTAATTTATTGACATGCTTTTTTATTTGTCATAAATTCATTTAAGACATGCTTTATAAATGATGAGAAATTTGTCCCCACAAATTTTTACGGCAAATATTTGATAGTTTAATGATTTTACATTTTTGTTAATACTCATTTTATGTATAAAACATCCTTATGAAGTTTTTTAATTTTTGATTTAAAGAGAGGACATTTCTTAATAGATTTATATATAGATAGACATTTCAAAAATTATAAAGTGCCCCGGTCGATTAAAGTGGCACTGCAAGACTCGCCTGAATCCATTGACAAAATGGTAAAAGTATTAAAGGACACCAACCTCTACAACATGCTATGACACACAACACTATCTTACCAAACAATGAAGGTATGAAATAAATGTAAATAAAAAGAGACCTACATGATAAAATATTTTAGTTTATAAGATTCTTATGTTAGTTTATAAGACTATGGAAATATCAAAATACAGTGATTAAGTATTAAAAAAAAAAGAAGAAGAAAAAATGGAATTATGTATTAAAAAACAAAATAAATTAAAAAAAAAGAAAAAAAAGTTAGTTTATAAGATTCTTAGATAGATAGGAGACTATGGTAGTATTAAAATATAGTGATTAAGTACTATATATAGTATTTTATATATATATATATATATATATATATATGTGGTATGGTAATAAGTTTTAATTGTTTTTCCATACACAGTATTGATGGCTGATGTGGTGTGTATGTATGCTGCTAAACACAGTTTCAGACTTTTGTTTGGAGTCAAACAGCAGCTATTCATATCACATCGAAATACAGCGTTCGCGGTAAGTTCTCCTTTACAATCCTTCGAAGAAAAGTGCTGCGGAAATGGGCCATTTGCTTGGCAATGTTTATAGCAACCACGCTTCATCAGAGACAACTTGAAGATAATTTGTTTTTGGATTGTAGAGGAGAACGTCCCGCGAACGCTGTATTTCGATGTGATATGAATAGCTGCTGTTTGACTCCAAACAAAAGTCTGACACTGTGTTTAGCAGCATACATACACACCACCTTTTAGCAGATTTCCCTTAAGGGAAATCAGCTATTGAGGTTGTACTCATGACGGAATTTTCGACATTTTTCTTCAAATGTCCATCGATCCTACCTAGTAGATGACGAAAATGAGGTCCGTTCAAAACTGTATATATATATCTATATATATATATCTATCTATCTATCTATCTATCTATCTATCTATATATTTGTCTGTTACCGCTCTAGCGGTCGCAATTTTTGTTTGATCCTTACCAAACTTCATATTTAAGCGTTTTATGTAAAAAGAAAGATCAAGTTCGTTAACGGCTGAAATCGGACCAGTGGGAGGGGGGGTTTAGAGGGGAGGATTTTCGAAAATTCGAAATATCTCCGTTACTATACGTCGGATCAAAAGATTGCATAGAACCAATCTTATTGCAAATTAAATTTACTATAAATATTGTTCTATACATTAATTCTCTATCTTGAATATTAACCGAGATATTTGCATTTGTATTCTGCGTGTCACCAATAGGCTATGTTCGGAGTTTCCGACGAGAGCTCTGGCGGCCGTTTCCATAACTATCGCCCCTTGTGAATAGGTTAAGAGGTTAGGTTAACTGTTAGAAACTACTGTGTTATTACGCCCTAAATAATGTTTTTTAGGTTTAGAGGTTTCTTACTACTACAGTTGTTATTAGGCAGATTTCTCTATTGTAAAACTTCACGTGGGAAATCTGCTTAGTTTACGCAGCCCCTGCGTGACGGACTTTTAAATTCATGTATCGAAAGGTTAGATGAAATGTATGTGATGCCATCAACACTGTGTATGGAAAAACAATTAAAACTTATTCCCATACCCAATATATATATATATATATATATATATAAAAGACTGGTTAAATATGTTAGTTAGACTATGGTAGTATTAAAATATAGTCATTAAATAAAGTGATTGAGTTATTAAAATATATATAATCAATAAGTAAAGTGATTAAAAACATCCTCCACGTTTTGCCATTGATTTGAAGAGTTTAATTCCTGAAAATGATACGCTCTTTTCGAAATATTGATGCCTTACTCCAGATCTGACATGGTGTGCATTGTTTAAATATGGTTGTTAATCTGAGCTGCTTGTGATTGACCGCCATGATGTTGGGAGTGGCTGATATCAATTCATTCCAATTAGGGTCTTAAATTGCTATTCATTATAGGTCGGAGGGCAGCTCATATTGGTCTCATCTATGCCATCTGTCAAAGCTATTATGTTAATGTGGAGGCCTTTACTAGCAGATTTACCTGAAGGAAAATCTGCTATTGAGGTCGTATTCGTGACGTGATTTTCGAAAAGTGTCTTCAAATGTCCATCGATCCTATCCAGGAGATGAGGTATGAGGTCCGTTCCAAATTATGTGTTTGTGTATGTGTTAACGCTGGAGCGGTCACAATTTTATTTGGTCGTTACCTAAATTGAACTTTAATCGTTTTGTGTAAAAAGAAAACTCAAGTTCGTTATTGGCTGCATGGGACCAGTGTGATGCGGAATTTCGAAATTATCTCCGTTACTATACGTCGGATCGAAAAATTGCTTATTGCTAATATAATGATCTAAAATTATTGTTGCAAATCTGCTTGGTTTACGCAACCCCTGCGTGGCGTATTTTTTTTTTTTTTTGGTTTATTACTTAGTTCTAATATTGGTGCTAACATTTTCTGATGGTAAATCACATATAGAGGTTGTACTCATAAAGCGATTTTCGAAAAATTTCTTCCAATGTTCATCGATCCTACCTCGTAGATGACGTAAATGAGGTCCGCGCAGTCGGAATTCTTGTTTGATCGTAACCAAACCAAACGTTTCGTACAAAACGTAAGGTTCATTAACGTCTGAAATTGAAGCAGTGAGAGAGGGGGTGGGGAGGAATCTGGAACATTGGAAATATCTCCGTTATTAAACTTCGTATCAAAAAATTGTATAAAACCAATCTTATAGTAAATGAAATATACTATAAATATTGTTATATACATTTATTCTGTACCTTCAATATTAACCAAGATATTTGAATTTTTTAGTTTTCATCCTTCAGTAAATCCCAACTCCTTCTCATGTCATATTAGCGATAAGATGTTACATTATGAACTACTTTATTCCAAGCTTAAATACCAAATATCGTTTTCATTAAACGTTTACTGTGTGTCGAAAGTATTTATTTGATGTATACCATACTCGATATTTAACTGTTTCTAAAGTAACAATAAAGATCGTATTTGTTAATGACTCAAATTAGGGTGAAATAGGGGAGGGGGCGATTTGAAAACTCAAAATATCTCTTATTACGAGTCTTATCACAAATGTTATTGATCCAATCTTGTTAAGCTATTGATGTTGCCAATTATTGTTCTATACATTTTTAGCAGATTTCCCATGAGGACAGATTCCCCATCGATCCTACCCAGGAGATGACGAAAATGAGGTCCGTTCAAAACTGTATATATATATATATATAAAATTGTAACCTCTGTCTGTACATTGATTTTTTTTGCGAAATTTCACGATAACTTTTCGTTTCACGTGTCATAGACACCATAACTGCATTTTGTTTCTTTGGTGTCTGTTTGTTTGTTTGTTTGTTTATTTGTTTGTTTGTTTATTTGTTTGTTTTGTTTGTTTGTTACCTTTTCACGCATAAAACGGCTTAAACCGAACTTTATGGAAACTTAGTATGTATATTACTACTAGCCCAACTTAGTCTTTAGCCTATATTAATATTCTCTAAGACGAACAGGTGTGGGGGTTATAGGGGAGGCACTGAAATTTAAAATAGCGATATTTCGTTGTCCTATTGCTTTTTCAGCAAATATGCTCATTATACACAAGTTGTTTCTTTTGTTATTTTGCAGTAACTTTTGTTATATTCTCTTTTGCCGTATACGGAAGTTTAAATGAGTTATAACGCTAAAAACTATAGCGGGAGTACACAATTTTATTTGGCATACAAAAGACTCAACCGAACTAAAACCTAACTCGCGATGTGAATTTAATACTAATCGATTTCCTTATTAAGAAGCGGTTATACTAGCATTTATAGGGACGGGCCGGTAGTGGGAGTTATAAGGGAGGCCTGAAACTAAGAAAAGCGATATTTCGTTTCCTATTGCTTTTTCAGCAAAATATGCACTCATAACAAAAGTTGTTTAATTTTGTTATTTAGAGTAACTTTTGTTGTATGCACCTTTTGCCGTATTCGGAAGTTTTAATGAGTTACACGCTAAAATTGACCTATAGCGGGAGGTTCCACAATTTTATTTGGCACAAAAAGACTCAACCGAACTAAACCAAACTCGCTATGTGAATTAATACTTACTGCATTTCCTTATAAGAAGCAATACTAAGACATTTCTAGGGACGGGCAGGTGTGGGGGTTATAAGGGATGTGCCTGAGAAATTGCAAAATAGCGATATTTCGTTTCACCTATTGCTTTTTCAGCGCAGATATGCACATAACTAAAGTTGTTTATTTTGTTATTTAGAGTAACTTTTGATGTTTATGCAACTTTGCCGTATACAGTATGGCCGTGAAGTGAGTTAGTCGCTATAGACTAAAGCGGGAGTCCACAATTTTATTTGGCACTAAAGGACTCATCCGAATGTAAAGACTAAACTCGGTATGTGAATTAGTACTCTTACGACCCTTCTTTATAATATGCAAATTCTAACCATTTCTAGGGACGGGCAGGTGTGGGGGTTATAAGGGGAGGCCTGAAAATTAATAATAATGATTTCCTATTGGGGTTTCGGCAAATATGCACATAACAAAAGATTGTTGTTTATTTTGCTATTATTTAGAGAAATTTGGACTCAGACACTTCGGTTTCAATATGTACTACCAGTGTACCTAAACTTTGAAAAAAATTAATTCAAATGTATGTCAATATTTTCTCCTTAATAATTCAAATCTATGCATAATGCACAAGAGACGGGAAATATGACAATATGGAGGACAGTGAAGTCTTACATGAAATATTAATTTTATTATTAACAAATCCATAGCAACGACAGGTATAATAAACTCTAAACTCTGGGACGGGGAAATGTCAAAATATTGTGCAAAGTAAAGCCTTGCCAAAAAAAAAATACCATCACCATTAAGCCTCAAATGAATTCCCGGGCGAAGCCGGGTATCTGAGCTAGTATATATATATATATATATATATATATATATATATATATATAAAATTGTAACCTCTGTCTGTACATTGATTTTTTTCGCGAAATTTCACGATAACTTTTCGTTTCACATGTCATAGACACCATAACTGCATTTTGTTTCTTTCGTGTATGTTTGTTTGTTTGTTTGTTTGTTTGTTACCTTTTCACGCATAAACGGCTGAACCGAATTTTATGAAACTTAGTATGTATATTACTACTAACCCAACTTAGACTTTAGGCTATGTTAATATTCTCTGAGACGAACAGGAGTGGGGGTTATAAGGGAGGCCTGAAATTAAAAATAGTGATATTTCGTTTCCTATTGCATTTTCGGCAATTATGCACATAACAAAAGTTGTTTAATTTGTTATTTAGAGTAACTTTTGTTATATACACTTTTGTCGTATACCGAAGTTTAAATGCGTCATACGCTAAAAATTATAGCGGGAGTCAACAATATTATTTGCCAAAAAAGACTCAACCGAACTAAATAAAACTCGGTATGTGTATTAGAATTGAGGCCTTCATTATAATAAGCCATACCAACATTTCTATGGACGGGCAGGAGTGGGGGTTATAAGGGAAGCCTGAAATTAAAAATAGCGATATTCCGTTTCCTATTGGTTTTTCCGCAAATATAAACATAAAAAAAGTTGTTTATTTTGTTATTTGGAGTAACTTTTGTAATATACACTTTTGTCATATACCTAAGTATAAATGAGTTATACGTTAAAACTTTAGCGGGCACTAACGGCTGAACCGAACTTAACTAAACTCGGTATGTCAATTAGCATTAATTCTTCCATGATTATAAGTTATATTAAATTTTTTTGGTTTGAACGGGAGGGGGGTTATAAGGGAGGCCTGAAATAAAAATTCACCATATTTACATGTATAAGAACGGGAAATAAAAACACCGGCAAGACGGGTATCAATCCTAAACACTGGAACGGGTAAATTTCAAAATATTGTGCAATGTAAAGCCTGCTAAAAAATACCATCACCATTCAGCCTCAAATGAATTCCCGGGCGAAGCCGGGTATCTGAGCTAGTATATATATATATATATATATATATATATATATATATATATATATAAAATTGTAACCTCTGTCTGTACATTGATTTTTTTCGCGAAATTTCACGATAACTTTTCGTTTCACATGTCATAGACACCATAACTGCATTTTGTTTCTTTGGTGTCTGTTTGTTTGTTTGTTTATTTGTTTGTTACCTTTTCACGCATAAACGGCTGAACCGAATTTTATGAAACTTGGTATGTGTATTACTACTAGCCCAACTTAGACTTTAGGCTATATTAATATTCTCTAAGACAAACAGGAGTGGGGGTTATATGGGAGGCCTGAAATTAAAAATAGCGATATTTCGTTTCCTATTGCTTATTCAGCAAATATGCCCATAAAAAAAGTTGTTTATTTTGTTATTTACAGTAACTTTTGTTATATACACTTTTGCCGTATACGGAAGTATAAATGAGTTATACGCTAAAAACTATAGCGGGAGTCCACAATTTTATTTGGCACAAAAGACTCAACCGAACTAAACCAAACTCGGTATGTGAATTTGCACTAACGCCTTCCTTATAATAAGCCATACTAACATTTCTAGGGACGGGCAGGAGTGGGGGTTATAAGGAAGGCCTGAATTTAAAAATAGCGGTATTTCGTTTCTTATTGCATTTTCGGCAAATATGAACATAACAAAAGTTGTTTATTTTGTTATTTAGAGTAACTTTTGTCATATTCAATTTTGTCTTTCAACAAAGTATAAACGAGATATAAACTATAAACTAAAGCGGGAGTCAACGATTTCATTGAGCGCTAACGAGTAAACCAAACTTAAAAAAACTCGGTGTGTGAATTAGCATTAATTCTTCTATGATAGCCTATATTAAATTTTTTAAGTTCGAACGGGAGTGGGGGTAAGGTAATAAGGGAGGCCTGAAATAAAAATTTGTGATATTTCATTTTCTATTTGTCTACAGGAAATATGACAATTTGGAGGGCAGTGAAGACTTACATAAAAAATTAATTTTATTATTAACAAATGCCAAAAACTGGAATTAACCCTAAACACTGGGACGGGTAAATGTCAAAATATTGTGCAAATTAAAGCCTTGCCAAAAAAATACCATCAAAATTTAGGCTCAAATGAATTCCCGATCGAATCCGTTTATCTGAGCTAGTATATATATATATATATATATATATATATATATATATATATATATATATTTGTCTGTTACCGCTCTAGCGGTCGCAATTTTTGTTTGATCGTTACCAAACTCGATATTTAGTAGTTTTATGTAAAAAGAAAGATCAAGTTCGTTAACGGCTGAAATCGGACCAGTGGGAGGGGGGGGTTTAGAGGGGAGGATTTTCGAAAATTCGAAATATCTCCGTTACTATACGTCGGATCGAAATATTGTACAGAATCAATCTTATTGCAAATTTAATTTACTATAAATATTGTTATATACATTTATTCCCTATCTTGAATATTAACCGAGATATTTGCATTTTTATGAAATTTGGGCCGATAACGGATTTTTGAATTTCCCGCGAAAAGCTAGTTCGGCCTTTTGCCATAACTGTTCGGCTCTGCTATGGAGATTTCTCTATTGTATAGCTTTACGTGGAAAATCTTCTTAGTTTACGTAGCCCCTGCGTGACGGACTTTTTTGTAATTATTTGTAACTTCGTATTTTTAGCAGTTACTAATGAATTGAGTCTCAAAAATTTGCACTGTGTTACATTTTTTAAAATGTTAGGACGAGGTCGCTGACTACATGTTCATGCATATGCTACTCGAATAGAGGCAAGAGGATTTAAAAAAGAGAAAGTTGTTGTAATTTATGTTGCATAACTAAGTTCATAGCTGATTTGAACTTTGGATTTTATTTGCTTGAAGTTATGAGCTATGCCCGACCAACTGGCGTTAATTACTAAAGGGTTGTTCCAGGAAAGTTTTTGTCGATTAGTGTGGGAGTGGTTTTTTATTTATTTTTTTTTTTTAAATAAAGCCACAGTATTAATTTCTAAAGGCGGAATATGAAGGGTTGTTTTATAGAAGTAAAGGCGTCGTTTATTTCATAAAGTGAAGGCCACAGCGGTATTGAAAATTTTCTTTGCTTAATGAGGTGCGTCGTGAAAAGAAAGGTTACCCTTTGATAATTTAACGCTTAAATGCGTGTATAAAACGTCTGTTTTATTTAAATTCTTTCACTTGGCACTTGTCGGCTTCTTGTCAAATATTTAGATCCAGGGATGTATCGTCTAATTTCTTTCTTTGCGCGGCTAAATGGTCGGTTGTAAAGAAAGGGATTTCATTTGGCTTCCATATTTAAAACGAAGTGCTCATTTATATTTGAATAAAGACTTCTCCAGGTCTTCTCATCCCTTGATTAAAACGAAACGAGTTTTCCCCCTAAGCTTAATCCTACATTTAAACTTTACGGGTACTACATGAGTTTACTCAGAAGGCACTAGAATTTATAAAAAAAAAAATCCTTCCGGTGGTGCTTAAAATAAGCAGATTTCCTATTCCTTCTAATCTCTCTATTCTCCATTTCCTCCCTAGTAAAAGAGGTCTTCAAATTTAATCTGGATATATGATTATGTCCATTGAAACAGTTGCTCCTTGTAGAAATTGCATGAGTGGGAGGGGCTCGCTGAAAGCTCAAAAATAAAAAAAGGCAAAACACTTTCTTGACATTAGAGTTGGAGAAAAAAAGTATTGAACAAATATTGTAGAATTGTACATTTCCAAGACTGAACCTCCACGCCTCTTGATACGGTTTCACCCATTAGCGAAATGATCTTTAATATGACGCGAAATTAAATATTGGGCTTGGTAATGATGAAACGTAAATTGCGGCAATTAGAGCATTAACTGAAAATATATTTTTTTAATTTTGGCTTCATTTTCATTTTCCTCCCTAGTGTAGGATCGGTAGATTTTTCGTGACATTTTTTTAATAATTGTTTGATGAGAACAATCTCAATGTCTTATTTCCCATACGAGAAATCTCCAAATAGCGCCTAGGATGAGCTAGTGTTTGTGGAATTTTTTGGCAGCAAATAAGGTAGATTTTATTTAAATTTTTTTTTAAGGTGAATAGGTTGCGAGAACCCCCAAAAATTCTATCTTTCAAGTATGTCTTATTATTTTATTTTGTATGTCCTTCGTCATATCAACGCTGTGTGAGATTGCCGCCTCTGCATTTAGCTGTTCCCTTTTAATCGGTTTACAAGGATCATAATAGTAATTACTATGGGATTGTATTTAAACAAGCATATTTTTTTTTTTTTTTTTGGGTGGGAAAACACTAATCCTTTAAGTGTCGCATGAAAACGGGTGTCTTGGATAAACAGTGGAATTTAACGAATTTACTGGGGCTTGGAAAAATGCCCATAAAATGCAAACTGAAAACAATATTTAAGAAATTCTAAATGCAACGTATTTTGAGAGAAAGGGATCTTACAAAGTCGATGGTCTTGAAACACTTGGTGATGGAAGACTGTATGTCCTTTGAGAGGGACAAGAAAGATTAAAAGAAAGATTTTAGTGCCGATGGATGATGAGACAGGTGAGCTTTCTGATAACTATCATAAACAGGTTGGTATTACACTGTCAAGAAACGTCTACCTTATCGCTGTAGGTTATAGAGTGAGTTCTTCGGCACTAACCAGCTGAAAACATAATAGAAAGTTCTAATAAATTCTTTTTTTCAGTGAATTTGAACCATTTATAACGTTTTATAAAAGAATTTTGAATCACAGAATTCTTGTGATGTGTCTAATTGACGCTAATGCTAGCGTAAAAATATATCGTCGTTGGCATTTCTTGGAAGTGTAGCAAACGCAAGTGTGTCGTCCTTCAACACTAAAAGGGTTAGCTGAGAACCTTTTGATCACTCCTGGCTTTTCCTATGATAATAATTCAATTTGAAGCTTTTCCACAGTCCTGGAATCCCTGTTGCATATGAAGGTGTGTGCTTTGGGAGTCGTGACCTCGTTCGGAGGTCATTTGGTGTGCAGCGGGGGGTGACGTGCTGAATGTTTATGAGCACATGTTTGGGACGGTCGCACGCGCAGGAAACCTGACTGCTAGAATCAGAACCCGTGATTCCCGGGGCAGGGGCCCAACACCTGGCTACATACCACCTGCTAGATCACCTCGCACACAATTACAAAGCCATTTTTTCAACTTCCACGATAGGCTTTAAAAGAGAATCGCCATTCTTCTTCTGCCTTCATTCATATTTATTGTCTACTGCCTATAGGCCATCTCTTTTACAGTTGGGGTGCGACCTGAACTATGTTTACAGAAGTGGGTGTCTAACAGAATGTTTGGCAAAAACAAAGCAATAAACGAAAAGTAAGTGAAGAAATGGCAAGGGGGCAAAGGGGCCGAATTTTTAGAACCAATATTTCTCCTTCGTTCATTTATAACTCATTTAGTACCTGGTTGTGCATTTTTATCAATATAGGCGAATCAGGTAAGGATGTCTCTTTAGGTCCCATGGGGTAACTCCGTTTCTATTAGTTAGGATAGACACTCCTGATAAGGCGTTGAAGAAAAGATTTTATGAAACACGTAGAGTTACAAAAAAGTGGAAGAAGTTCTTGTCAATTGAAGGAACTAAAGGATTTCCACATTTAACACTTTAAGAAAATATGTTTTTATTTTTTACTAATTGTTACCAGGTTTCTAAAACTAACTACTCAATATTTTATAAAAAATAGGAAGAATAAGTTTGTTACTGAGCTTAATGGAACTTGGAGGATATCTTGTAGATGAAGTAATGTTCATCAGGCTCTGTTTTTACTTTGTATTTTTTTCAGGTTAGCCATGTGAGTTAAAGGGTTGACCTTAATCTCACATGGTAAACCTCTTGTGGCGAGCTCGATTCCCGCCTGGACATTAAGAATTTATTTAGTGTCTGAATTCATTAAATAAAGTCCTTAGTCCCACCCTGGCTAGAAAAGAGTGGCAACCTGTAGATAGCCCACCCCAATTAGCTAATATAATATTATTTTATTGCAACATTATTGGAGTTTTTTGCAATTTGCACTCCAGTTAATGAGCTATTTATCTTATGCTCATTTAACACTAAAGCTATTTATTATCTCTAGTTTAAGTTTCAAGTCAGTGAAGATGATGTCATCTGTGTTGTCAGCACTATTTCTGTCTTGCATGTCGGAAATTTGCTTCGTTTATGCAGTTCCTGCGTTAATGCCTTTTTTAAACTGAAGTTCTTTCTTTAAAAAAACAGTTGATTAACCTATCCTGCCATACAGTTTTTTTTTGTTTGAACTCCAGACCTTGCGTTGATATTCAAAAGCATTCTAGCTACTGTGCGTCCGCCACTTTACGACATGGTTGTCAAGAGGGTTTGCACGTCAATATGTGCAGATTTTTTTTTTATTATTTATTTTTGTAGCTCTGAGCTATATAGGCTGAGTGTTGTTGGGGTCGAAGACACATCACGCTAGAGGTACTGCAGAGGTTAGCGGTGCGTTCAGTATGAAAGTTCCTTGGCCCCCGTCGGCTAGCTCAACTTGTCGGGAAAACACCTGTTCCATTACAGGCATGATGGGGTTGACCGCAGGAACCGCTTATCTCTAGCCTAATCTATTCAATCTAGAATTGGTTTCATCCCCACGTCCATATTCGCCGCCATCTTCCTCTCTGGTCTTTTGGGAAATTTCCCTGGGGCGCCAAGGTCTTCCTGAATATCTACTTCCCTCAGGAGCCTAGGTATCCTTCTCCTTGCTTCCAGAACATTCACAAATCACAAATGTATGAAATCCTAGTATCCTCGAAAAACACAAGGAGATTGTTTTAACAATATTATAAGCTGTGCGCTACTGTTTGCAGAAGGTATCTGTGAGTCACCAAGATCAAACAACTCAGGACATATTCACTATTCATACGGTATACGAGAAAAGTAAATACTACACTTCCTCATAGCTTAGGTTGCTAATCCTTGTTCAGAGACAATACTCTCTTCTCTCTTGGTGAATCATTTAGCATATTTCCCTTAAAGTTTTATTCATGATGCCATTTTTGAAAAATTCCCTCAAATATCTATCCTACCTAGGCGATGGCCAGGTCCGTTCAAAATTATATATACGTGCCTGTTACTGGTCGTAAAGTTTGTTGTATCGTTACCAAACTCGATATATAAGCATTTCATGTAAAGTTAAAGATAAAGTTTGTTAACGACTGATATCGGACTAAGAGAAGGGGCGAAATTAAAAAAATTGAAATATCTCCGTTACTATAAGTTGGATCAAACAATTGTATATAGCGAACCTTAATGAAAATTAAATTAAATGTTGTTTCATATATATTTTCTCTATCGTGGATTGCAGTGGCGGCTCGTAACTAAAATTAGTGGGGGTGCTCCTCCAGAAAATTTTTAGCCTTAGCACACCAGGGGCACTGCGGGAACGACAGTGCTCTCTCTCACTTGTGGAGCTTCTTGTGTGCGCATGCCCACAACAGTCAAACACCTCGCCGCTGGAACTGTGAAGCACACAGTTCCATACAAAGATTTTTGTATCTTTTTCCATAAACTGGGGGATGGTTACTGCATTAAGCTTAAGGATTATATATTATATAAGTATAAAGAAAGAATTAAAGAAAAAAGCCTCAATATATTAAATGGTATAGATAATATCAAGTGGAAATTGGGGACGCTGCAGTTCCTCAGTGCCTATACACGAGCCGCCACTGGTCGGTTGTTTAGTTATAGAATATAGAACCAATCGTTTTAAACTATTCATGTCATTGTTGTTGTATGAAGTTTTTTCTTAACGCAAGCATTAAGCAAGTTATTCGTACTTTTTTTCAGCCTTCAGTCACTCACTCCTTTTCTATTCATCGTTTTTTTTTGTTTGTTTTTTACATAGAAATAGAGAATTTGTGTTGAGATGAGACCAAAAGTATGTTAATCCGGCACGTGGGGAATCTGCATTCTTTACGCAGCCCCTGCGTGACTGACTTTTTTAAATGTCTCATTCTCTTACGTTGTATGAAACTGAACAACGCTAAATTCACATTCCCTTTCTTGTACAATAATTTGTATATATTTGTCTGTTAACGGCCTGGTGGTCGCAATTTTTGTTTGATCGTTACCGAACTCGATATTTAGACGTTTTATGTAAAACTGAATATCAAGTTCGTTAATGGCTAAAATCTGACAAGTTAGTGGGGGGGGGGGAGGCAATTTCGAAAATTCTTAATTCTCTGTTATTGTGTATCGGATGGAAAAATTTAATAGAACCAGTGTTTTTGAAATCTAATTTATTATAAATGTTGGTATGCAGGTTTTTTCACTATGTTGATTATTAACCGAAATATTTGCAATAATTATTTTTCGGGTCTCAGTGAACCCCCACTCATAGTCATGCCATATTAACAATAAATTATTATATTATGAAGCACATTATTTGAAGCCTCAATACCGAATATTGTTCTTATTGAACTTTTACGTTTTGAGGTAAATGCAAATACGTGGGAAATCTGCTTAGTTAACGCAGCCCCAGCGTGTCGGACTTCTTAAAGTTGTTTACCCATGCCTTGTTCCTCTGCTCCTCCCCGTATCCCGATTGTGCTATACACAGGAGGAGTTCTAAAGACATGCGTCGAGTAACAGTTATCCGATAGAATTCCATCTCGTGCCAGCCCCCTCCCAGCGACGAAAAGGTTAGAGCTATTATAAAAGACCGCGAAACCGCTGTTTGTTCTCTCATAGGTCCTTCACCCAGAATGGCTCTATCTTGCGGCAAACATGCGCAGTCCGTGGGAGGGTTCTATGCTATCATTGTCAACGGTTCATTTAGCCAGTCTCAGGCTCCAATGTCATCTGATGACTCTTTTACTCTGTTGCGCCTCGTTGAGAACATAGCTCTGTTGGATTGTAGGTTCCTATTGTTGGTCCTATTGGTGATCCTTGTACAATCCGAGAGTATGGCGTCATATGAGGAGGCTAATGAGTTAAGTTCCTTGGGCCCTCGATATAAGTATCCTCTTAGACTTCATAGGTTCCCACGTCATTGGATTCCTATGATATGATACCATTAGGGCTCAAGTTAGTCATGTGGGTTGAAGCGAATGGCCTTAATCCCACATGGTAAACTTAGAGAGGCAAATTCGATTCCCACCTGGGAAAATTGGATTGCATTTATTTGACGAAGTCATTAGAAAAGCCGTCATGTAGGTGCTGCGTTAACTAAGCAGATTTCCCACATGCGCCACAATTGCATTTATCTCAAAAAAATAGAAGTGGTTCAATGAGAACCATATTTGGTATGTAAGTTTCAAATAAATTGCTTCATGATAGTACAGTTTATTATAAATATACCATGAGTAGGAGTGGGGGTTTACTGAAGGCCGAAAAATAAACATTCCTCATATCTCCGTTAAAGTTCATGATAGAGGAAATATTTATAGGCAATTTAATTTTCAATAAGATTTGTTCTATGCACTTTTTCGATCCGACGTATAATAACGGATCTTTTGGGTAGGATCGATGAATATTTGTGGAAATTTTGGTCTCAATTTTTGTTTGGTTGTTGCTAAATCCAATATTTAAATGTTCGTTACCGGCTGAAATGGGAGCAGAGGGAACTAATATTATTGCAAATTTAATGTTATATAAACGTTGTTATATACATGTTTTCTCTGTCTTCAATATTATCCGAGATATTGTCATTTTTTTAGTTTTTAACCTTCAGCAAACCCCCACTTTCAGTCATCGCACGTGTTAAGAATAAGCCAGAACACATCATGAACAGTCTTATATCAAGCCGAAATACCAACTATTGTGTTCAACTAATTTTTTCTAGATGAGATACTTGTTAACACGCTCTGATCACCCCTCCTTATTTTGTTCTTGGATTACTAAAATTATAGTGATTGAGTTGAAAAATGAAATATATCATTATAAATTGAAATATTAGATATATTTAATAGTTTTCACTAAAATTAATGTGTTATATTCAGATATATTTCGGTAATTGTTTCTCGTTTATATTTAGCCCCTAGAGATTGGCTGACCTGTTTGTTTACAATTCAGACGCTTCGTGTTGTTAGTTATTAAAATATAAATTTACCGAATTATTTCTCATTATGATATGTATTTATTCACTTAATATGCAGTGTTGTTAATTGTTACCATTATGTAGATTTATCTATTTTAAAAATTCACGTGGGTAATCTGCTTAGTTTACGTAGCACCTGCGTGACGAACTTTTGTTACATATTATTTTGAATTAACGTTAATAATATGCACTAAATGGTCCGAAAAGTTGTTGAAATTAATTGATACATAGTTGCTTTAGAAACAAAATTTACCAATAGGATTTGTTACTTTAGTTGAACTGTTCTAACCGAGTGTAGGTGATTCACCGGAGAAGAAACATTAACTAGCCCAGAAAAGCAAATAGAAATTGTGTGCTGCGATAAACCGCAAGTTGATCTCTGCCGAAGCGTGTTGTGGGAACTAGCGAAAGTTTGAGACTGGGCTGGTTACGCAAGCATTCCGTCCTAAATCTGAGAAGCCCTCTCGGGTAGAAATATCAGTCTGCAATTCCCCGCCATGTATGCAAGTGTGTTACATGTGCCCTCCATTTGGCCACATGAAATATTAGTGCCCGATCAAAGATAAAGTGCCACCGTCCTCCATTATGCAACTCCGTCTCTCTGCAGGAAGTATCTTTGCCCCTGTCATTATCGAAGGGGTTCATGCATGCTCCAGTCAAGCTTCTATATATGCATTTAGTCCTAAATCTGGCCTATAAAATAACGGTTCCTACCTGTTGATTCCGAAACTCCAGGAAGTACCTAACGAACAAGGTATTATTTTGGAGAGCCGAATTTTAGGACGCAAGATGGTAGGGATTTTCTGGTTTATTACCTGGGTAACAGGGGTGTGGGGGGGTGACATTTATTGGTTTATGCTTTCTGAACAGTACACCCTTTTTCCGTATTGGGGGAGAATGTCTTACCTATAAGAGTATAGGAATCGGTTACTGCTTATGAACAGCGTCATCATATTTTCTATTCTCTATTTTTACCAGGGAAGTGGTCATCAATAGATGTCATTTAAGCCTGAAAAAAAAACCTGTGCTTAACGTTTTGCATTAATCACGTCATCTATTTATTGCTTTCAGCCAAATTTGTTATCAAACTTTCGAATAAAGTAGTTTGTTGTATATAGGGGCTGCGTAAACTAAGCAGATTTCCCACGTGCGTTAGTGTGAGGTTTATTGAAGGCTGAAAACAAGTAAGTATGAATAACTCGCCAATACTTGAGTTACGAAAAAAAATCATAGAATAACAATTATAGAACATCAATAGTTTAACAAGATTGGTTCCATTCAAAGTCCGATATATGATCTTTAGCCATGACTGGATTGGTTAAATATTGAGTATGGTTGAGATCGATTAAAGATTTTCGTATAAAGAACGTAAAATCTTAATTTATGACGTCATAACATAACGTATTTGCATGTATCTCTCAAAAAAAAGTTCATTGAAAACCATAATTGGTATATAATCTTAGAATGAAGTCGTTCATGATATAAATACTTATTGTTAATATGACAAAGAGTAGGAGTGGGGGTTTACTCAATGCGGAAAACTAAAAAAATGCTAATATCTCTGTTAATAATCAAGATAAAACATATTTAACAACATTTATAAACATTAAATTTGTAATAAGATTGGTATATTCATTTTTCGATCCGACATATAATAACTGAGATATTTAGAATTTTTTATACACCCCCCCCCCCATTTCAGTCATTAACGAACTTGATCTTTCTTTTATAGAGGACGATAACTATCAACTATCGAACAAAAATCAGGACCGCTAGAGCGGCAACAGACAAATACATATATTTATATATATATATTCGTTATGTATAGGTACGATGGACATTTGATGGAGAAAGGAATTCAGAACGCTATCCGGGCCATGTGCGTGTGTTTGTTGTTTGCACACATTTATATTTGTATGTAAATTATCAATCCCGATTGAATTATCCAATGTATTAAGTTATCTAAAGTAGGCAAATGGCATATTAATAGCTAGTTTATCCTGCATTTCTTAGAGAAGCGTATAATCAAACTGTGAAATTGTAGGAGACGGCGTTACTTGTCGTTGGTCTACAAAGAACGTGGCCCACAACCTGTCAACTCTTTTTGTGTTACTTTTCACCAAGCGTTGTGATGTAACTGGCGTAGATTTCATCACCCGATACACTTCATTTGGCTGGTGTAAATTGATTTTGAAGCTCCTCATTTGATGAAGTGTCAGCCCTTTTCCGAAGCTAAACAAATTCCTTTTGGGCGGAAATTAATTATGTTTCTAATATATACTAATAATTTCCAACTTATTTAAATTACTCATTCGTAATTTGAAGTGAGGCTATTCATTGGATATCGGAAAAGCTAATAATATTTCAGAGAAGTAAATGAATGGTTTGTTTTTGCTGTAAGGTTGGAAAATGAAAGATATAAATGGTGGAGTATTGAGAGGTGTTAAATACCGCTATGCATCCTTGGGACTGGAGTTTTATTCAGGCATCGGTAAGGAACAGCGATTGAAGGACATTGCGAGTTCTTTATTATGAGATTTTATCTGTAATGCTCGTGCGAGTTGAAGCATTCGTTGCCCTTGGCATCAAATATACCAACCCCATTAGTTGAATTGACCATTTCTTATACATGTTTTATGGGATGAGTATTAAAAGACCCTTAATAATTTTGATTGCTATCATGATTGTGTAGTTTGCCAGTAAATACAATTTATCATGTACTTCACGTTTTCAATTAACGTTTTTCCTCAATTTCGTGGACATAATTTAAACATTTTTTTTCTGGGGTAGGGGGTGTTTTTTGGATGGCTTATGTAACTAATATATTCTTTTGACATGTACAATTTATAGTTGGAAGTGTGCAAAAGGAAAAGCGTATAGCAAAGAAATTCAACTTTGTCTTTCTGAAGAATTGATTCTTATAGCTATAAACTATCACCCTCAACAATATCTAAATGTTACATTTTTTTGTTGCAACACATTGTGAGTCTGCTCATTTCGCGTCACACTTTTGAAACTGAAATGCATAAGGTGTTTGATGATTAAGAAAGTCCGTCACGCAGGGGCTGCGTAACTAAGCAGATTTCCCACGTGAAAGTTTACAATAGAGAAATCTCACGAGAGCCGAGCAGTTAAGGAAACGGCCGAACTAGTTTTTGGCGGGAAAGTTACTCACGTCCGTTAGCCGCCCAGAATTAATAAAAATGCAAATATCTCAGTTAGTATTTAAGATAGAGAATAAATGTATATAACAATATTTATAGTAAATGTAATTTGCAATAAGATTGATTCTGTACAACTTTTCGATCCGACGTACAGTAACGGAGATATTTCGATTTTTCGAAAATCCTTCCCTCTAAACCCCCCCTCCTAATGGTCCGATTTTAGCCGTTAACGAACTTGATCTTTCTTTTTACATAAAACGACTAAATATCGCGTTTGGTAACGATCAAACAAAAATTGCGACCGCTAGAGCGGTAACAGACAAATATATATATATATATATATATATATATATATATATATATATATATATATATACACACACACACACACATCTCCTCCTCTTACTCATTCTTCTATAACAACATCGCCAAATACATTTGTGAAAATGCCATTGGCTAAAGATATGCCTATTGGGCATCACATTGTTTTCATCCATGGCTTTACATCTTACATAATTTGCCGACAGCTTTTGTCGACGTGCAAATTTCCATGTAGTCTAATAGATTTGGTTTTCTTTTATGATGAGCCGAAGTTTTAACAGAATATATACATTTTAAGTATCAGATTTCCTCCCTTGTCCCCTATTTTAATTTTGGGGTCATGAATAATTTAGTGAAAGGATTTGAAAGGATGGGATTGTAACGGGGTGGCGCTTGGCTTACTACAAAGGGAATATTAAATGGACCATGGAATTGGAAGTTTATTTCAATAATTTTTATTAGGTGATTCCCTGTATTTAATTCTTCTTGATTTAGAATGCTTCATTTTTATATTGTCCAGCAATGAAATATTTTAGGGGATTTGTATGTGATTAGAAAACATGAAAGAAGATAGGAAAGAATCCTTGATCGGATATTTAGATACTTGTGAGTGATGATTTTCCTGTGGCCTGCAGAAAAATAGAATTACTAAAATGGAATAGATGATCCTTTGTTATGCAGCATGTTGGAATGGCTGGAGATTAGATAGTCATGTGTCCTGCAGGAATCTAGTTTAACTGGAGGATTTGATTCTCCTGTGTCCTGCAGAAATCTGGCTCACTTGAGGATTTGAATCCCCTGTGTTGCAATAACTGGAGGATTATATGCTCCTGTGTTCTGCAGCATGCAGGAGTGGCTGGAGGATTAGATGCTCCTGTGACCTTCAGAAAGCTAGTTCAGCTTGAGGACTTGATTCTCCTATATACTGCAGAAAGCAAGTTTCGCTGGAGGAATTGTTTCATCGGTGTCCTGCAGAAAGCTGCAATAACTAGGGAATAGATCCTCTTGTGTTCTGCATCATGCTGGGATTGCCGGAGAATTTGATTCTGTTGTGTCTTGAAGAAAGTTGCAATAACTGGAGGAATATATGCTTCTCTATCCTGCTTGAACCTGGTTTCGATGAAGGATTTGATTCTCCTATGTCCTGCAGAAATCTGTGTCGCTGGAGGATTTGATTTTTCCGTGTCCTTCAGAATGCTGCAATTGCTGGAAAATTAGATGTTCATTTGTTCTAGAAATGGGTTGATGACTATAGAAAAGCATGGCTGATAGGCGTTCTATTTTGGAAGAGTGCAGTAGCCGCTAAATGCGCTGAAAAGTTAGTCAAGTGCTATTTATTTAGACCTTCAGCGTAATCAGAATGGAAGTTCTATGTGACATTTGAAGCAGGGGGTTGTTTGCGCCAAACTGTATGTAATACTGTTGTCAGTTCTGTCTGTAAATGCCGGTTGTGGCTGAACGTCACCTTTCTATGCAGGGCCCTCTCTACCAACTGTCATTTATGATGGCATCTACCGACAGATTTGACAAAAGGATGATCAAAGCATATATTAGAAGCTATGAGTTTGGAAATAGAATGTAAGAGGCTGGAGAGAGAGGCAGTTGGTCGATGGTTATCCCTTGGGTATTATGGGGAAATACGTGGGGTGGGTCCTGTGAGCTGACTGACAGGGAGTGCCAGGCCAGAGAGATACAGGAAGACAAGCCAGCGAGGTAGGCAGGGTGTAAAATTTCTCCTGAGCCTACTCTCTGCTAGATCAATAACCCAGGCCAGCCCTTACAGCTTCTCTCCTCCGATTAGCAACCTCTCTCTCTCTTTACCTGTTTCGGTTCTATTTATGCATACCTCGGAGCAACAAGGCACCTCATATCTCAGCCTTTGTGTGCTGTAGCTCTTTGTCCATAATGGCTAGGAGGGAGTGCTTTGGAAACTGGGCCACGAGGCGTATGATCCGACCGCAGGGGATCTGCGAACAACTCTTAAGGATTTCGAAAGAAATGCCAACCATTAAAATAAACTAAGTGGCTGCATAAACGAAGCAAATTTGCCAAGTGCTGGTACAACACGCTTGTCATTTCTTATCACTACGTTTTCTTTACTGTTGAGTGAGTAGAAGGGGGGGGGGGTTTACTGGTGGCAGAAAACAAGAAAGTGCGAATAACTCGCTTAATACTCGAGTTACCAAAATATGCATAGAGGAACAATTGTAGAAAATCATATGTCTAACAACATTTATTCTATATCACTTTATTATCTGACTCATAATAACAACAGTATTTTGAATTTTCTATTCCCTCCCCTTCTAGATTTCACTTTCCAGGTTCCAACCAATTTTCGATCATTAGTGAACTTAATTTTAATTATTTTAATAAAAAATAATTATAGAAATATTCTTATGATTGAGCATGCCTTGGCTCAATCAGTCGCTTGCTGGTTTATCCCAATTTCATCCTGTGACTAAATACATATTGACTTATCAATGTAATAAAATGCATTAAATAAATATTCAATATTTTAATAATTTTTTGTGCTTAAAGGGTGGGTTCAGATAAGCTATAAAGGTTCTCACTTGGTAAATCTATAGTCGTTTAGGGCTTTACTTCTACCAATATGAATTGGTATAGCAGCGAACTCACTGAATAAAATTCTTAGTCCCACCTTGGCTAGATAAAGTTGGTTGACATATTGGTTATATGTTTCCGATGTCATATAAAGTAGACGTTAATAAATAACATTTCTTATACGTTATAGGGATAATTTTAGTAGTAACACTGTAGAATTTGTTTTAAACTAAATCATATTATTATAGAAATAATTTGAGTTTTTTTTTTTTTTTTTTTTAATTTCGTCCATTGAAATGCGACCATTAAAAGGCCCTTGTGCTACAGCCTTATTAGGTTAGGCCGCTTTGAACCTTCAACACGAGACAGGGCGAACGACTTTATTCTGGGCCTCACAGGAAAGTTTTGTCTCTCTTTCCCTTGTGTTTTTCTTTGCCCTCTGCACGTGGGCGGCTGCTTTTGTGAAGTAATTTTGTCCTAAGTATCGGCGAGTAATTGAATTTATGCCGAAATTTCATTATCTTTTAAAGTTGAAAGGTTATGTGAGCTCTCTTTTAATAATAATTTCTTGATTACGAACGACGTTCAAGTGAGTTTTTTTTCTTTTCCATTTACCTGTTCAAAATGCTTATTACAAAAAAGTCCGTATGTGGGGGCAGCATAAACTAAGCATATTTCCCTTCTGAATTTTAACAATAGATAAATCTACTTACTGGTAACACAGCACCACCATGAATATTAATTGAGTGAATACAAACGGCAATAAGAAATGATTCAGTAAATTTTAATAATTTCTGGACGGGAAGAGACTAATATGTAAAAAAACTGTTCTGCCAACCTCACACCGTAAATAAAAGCAATTACTAAATTTTATCAGAATATAACATATTAATTTTGTTGAAAACTATTTACTGTATCTAGTACTCTAATTTATACTGAATAATTCTTATCTCAATCATCCAAATATTAGAAGTCCAAAAACTTAAGGCAGGGGAGGGGTCACCAGAACATATTCGCGTGTATCTCGTATAATAAAAATCTCTTGAAAACAACATTTGGTATTGGAGCTTCGAATAGTAGTTGTTTATGTAACATCAGTAGAAGTGAGGGTTTGCTAAAGGATGAAAACTGAAAAATGCGAATATCTGGGTTAATATTCAAGATAGAGAATAAATGTATATAACAATATTTATAGTACATTTATTGTGCAATAAGGTGAGATCTATAAAATTTTTCAATCCGGCGTACAGTAACGGAGATATTTCGAATTTTCAATATTCTCTCCCTCTAAACCCTTTCCTCCCCCTAGTCCGACTTCAACCCTTAACGAACTTTTTTTTTTTTTTTTAATAAAACGACTAAACATCGAGTTTGCTAACGATCAAACAAAAATTACGAGCGCTAGAGAGTATAATTTTGAACGTGCCTCATTTTCGTCATTTCCTGGTTAGAATTGGTGGACATTTGAAGAATGTTTTCGAAAATCTCATACTTATTACGCTCCTGCCTTAGGGGACTTTATTTTCGTTGGTTGTGTCCGATTATAATTGATCCAATTGTGTTAAAAAATTATTTATTAAAAAAAATGAATAATAAAGACATTTCTGCTAGTGTCCTGTGTGTGTGAATTTATCATAATATGCCAAACCTTCTAACTAGATACTTAAATACAAATGGTGTTTAGATGTTGTATTGTGCCTCTGGTGTATCTGATTGCACAGAGGTTCCAGCCTTGTCTCACATCTTCCTATTATTGTTCCTCTTTGGAATAATTAAGGCGGGCTAATGATGTTGACTACAATGCCAGTACAATTTGTAAACCTTTCATTGACCCAGACATTCAATATTTATTTGATTCATGATCGCTAGTTCGTTGAACCTTCTTTAAAAAGCCTTTGTTGTCTTCCGAGAGGCACCTTTCTATATAGCTAGGCTCTCTTTTGAAATTTTGTGTTTGATGTAGAAATGAAGATATTTCTCTTCTTGAGAGTACATTTTTCTTTCAAGTTATTGTAGACATGTTTTTGAATTTGAGTTCGCACTAAAACAAAGGTAATTTTATTGTGTTCGATCGACTTCCAAACCTAAAGGAGTTTATTTCCAAGCCTCATTTATTAGTTTATTCATCATTTCATTTAAATGGACAAACGGATAGATATTAATTTCATATTGCTCGAAGAGTCTAGATTTTCTTATATAATTACTACACTGTTTGATTACGCCCTTTCATTGAGTAGCTATATTATTAACCATAAATAACTATGTATTACTATACAATAAATAACTAAACTTATTATAAGAAGACATAGTGAGACATATAGTCCACCGAATCCTAAACAAATGGCAATCAGAATGGATGGAAGTAAAGAACCACCTCCGCAGTATCAAAAGTACTATTAAGGAGTGGCCATCGAGCCATAGGAGTACTAGACGGGAGGAAGTAGTTCTTGCCAGACTCAGGATCGGCCACACATAGACACTTAATGACAAGGACTGATAACCCTATATGCAAATACTGCAACAAGCACCTTGCGATAAAACACATACTGAGAGACTGCATCCAATGAAAATACCTTCACATACCCTACGATATGACAGAAGTACTAACTGACAGCAGCCAATATAATCCACAAATACTTCAGCATACTTAAAAAGATTTAAAAGGGATAGCTTTTAAAGTAGACCTTAGACAAAGTACGGGTATGAGAAACACTCAGATATTTAAGGAATATTTTCCATAATATACAAATAAAGTACAACCAAGGTGTACATGAAGGAATAAATATATTATTCTAACTACCCCCTAATCAGAGATCTTGCCAATCACCATCGATGTGGGGTACAAACCAAATAAATAACAAATGTATTACTAAAGTACTTAACTTAAATAAAGTCATACTACAATAAAGTAATACAAACAATAACTACAAGTTTTAATACATATACAAAATTGTTTTTCGCTTATTAGCAGAAAAAACCCGTCTCCTCACAAAATTTAAATAGAAATTCAGACAAAAAGACGGAGTTACTTTTGATGAATCGTCTTTTTATCTTCACCAAGTCTTTTGTGTAGTAATATTAAATTATTTATAACACTTCCCAGAAGAACTTCAAAAGAAGTTATTTTTGAATGAGATCCTTATGAGTTAACCTTATTTATTTTAAGTTAACAGTTCATTCAATAAAACGAATCATATTTACTCAGTTCTTTACAACATACTGGGTTTTATTTTCGTTACAAACCCCTGTGTCACATAAGACTACAATATTTGATTGTAGCAATTCCTTAAGGTTTTTATCGCACGAGCCTATAATTGAATTGTCCGAATTCAGTCACGCTTAGGAAGCACATAAACGGCAGTCATCTTGAAACCTAATTTTTGTTTACTCTAGCTCTGTGTTATGACACTTATACTTAAATAATTATTTGTGGAGCCTTGGGCAAACAATTACCAAAAGTAGTTGCAAGTTATTTGGGAGAAAGGTTCAAGTTTCTGCCGATGGTCTTTAACCGAAAGGAGAGTAAACTTCTTAGTTCTTCTCGATGGGAAAACCCGGGCAGTGGCTGTCCTGAAGTTTCCCAGAAATAATTATGGCTCCTAAGATGGGGCAAACCCATTTAGATCACATTTCGATTCAGTTTCTGCATTGTCTTGTCTTTCTTCTGAGTTTACTTTTATGATGGATTTAGATTACATTGAAGATTAATTAATTACGAGAGAGAAAAAGATTATTTGAGAGATATGTTGTTCGCGCCATGGGGGACTTGTTTAGGCTAGAATTACTTACCGGCGGCAGTTCACACTCTTACAAAACCTTAAAAAATCCACATCTTTTACAGAATGTAATTATTCTAACAATATTCACACATGCTATTTTAACTAAGACGATTTAATATATATTTCGAAAATTCGAAAGGGGCGCAGTTTAGCCCTGTGAGTTAAAGTGTTGGTCTTTGATCTCACATGATAAACCTAGAGTGGCCAATTCGATTCCCGCCTGGACAAAGGAATTTATTTAGTGGCGGAATTCATTAAATAAAATCTATAGTCCTAACGTGGCTAGAGAAAAGTGGTAACCTGTAGATAACCCGTCCCAGTTAGCCTTAGTTGCAAAAGTGGACGTTAATAAATAATTTATTCAAAATTCGAAATATATTAGTTATTAGACATCTGAGAGAAAAAATGTATAAAACCAATCTTGTTGCAAATTTAATTGCCTATAAATGTTAATAATAACATCGTATATAAATACGTATCATGAATATTAATCTCCGAAATAATTTTTAGTTTACAGTATTCAATAAACCATTACTCCTACTCTAGTCAAACTAATTATAGCAGTTATATCATGAAACACTTTCTTGAAAGCTTAAATACCAAATATAGTTTTTATTGAACTCCTCGTCGGATTTTAGTAGGGGCATATTTGTAAAACGTCCGCAGATTACTTCAGGAGTAAATATGATTCATTATGGTTGAGTATAGAAATTTAGCATGTAACCTAGCTATAAGTCTAATTAATATATTATTTCATTCGCGGTCTACAGTTAATAATAATGAACGTTTTTCAATTGAGTGAAATATAAGGAGTGAAGAGGATGCTTTCTTACAGAGCAAGAATATTTTCACATACCGCCAAATTATGTGATAAGGTATATTGCGTGGAACATAGCTAGAGAGATGCCAGTCATTCGCCCTTGAACAGGGCAATTCTGTTAATTTAAATGAGCAACATCGCCTAAGTTGCGTAGCTTTTAAAATAACGAAATGGATAAATAAATGTGATAATACGACTGTTAGTTTATGCCTGATTTAAGGATTATGCAACCATGAAATTTTGCCTCAAGGAAATTGGAATCGGCAAAGAAGCTGTAGCTGAATGGAAGCACAAACTGAGAGGAATGTGTGCAAATGATATATTAACAAAGCATATAATGACTGGAGGAGGCCTTTGTGTGGAAACTACATATATGTTGTGGTTGCTGGAAGGCCTATAATGGAATAAAGCAAGTCATGAGGCATAAACATCAATTTGTTAACCATTCAAAAATATTTCGTTGACTTAAAACACAGCTGCTCGTACCCAAATGGAATCACTTTGAGCTTCAGTCAAACGAATAAATAAAAAAGAAAGTGGTACGAGTAAAAGTATGTTTAATTCGTATTTATGGGAATTTATTTGGAGGAAAAGGTAGGAGAAAGGACGCTTATTTGTTTCGATAATAGAAAGCATTGCTGATTTTTCATTTTTATTTTCAGCTGGTGGTGAGGGTGATATATCAGGTTAATCAGAAACGCTTTTCTGTGGCTCCTCACAATTTTTTTCTTAAAAACTCTTAGCGCTTTCGGGAATTTAATTCCCATCCTCAGAGCGTCAGAGCGTAGGGCGAGCCTATAGAGTTGCTGAACTCTGCCGATGAACACTAATTTAATTCCTGAAAGCGCTAGCGTTTTTAATAAATAAATAGTGAGGAGCCACAAAAAAGTGTTTCTGATTAACCTAATTGCTGATTTTTGTCCAAAAATTAATTAACTTTTGTATTACTTACAAATAAGTATACACATGTTTTGTTTGAGTATTGAATTTACTAGCGTAAGAGGCTCAGGTTAGCCATGCGAGTTAACGCGTTGATCTTTTTCTCACATGGCAGACCTAGAGTGGCGAGTTCGATTCCTGCCTGGGCAAAGGAAATTATTTAGTGACGGAATTCATTAAATAACGTCCTGAAATCCCACCCTGGCTAGAAAAGGGTGGTAACCTGTAGATAACCCGTCCCAATTAGCCTAAGTTGGAAAAAGTGGACGTTAGTAAATAATAATTTAATAGCATAAATAAAAGTTATTTGCAGGCATTTTCTGTGACAGACCAGTTTATAAAAAGTCTGTCACGCAGGGGCTGCGTAAACTAATCAGTTTTCCCCCGTGAAGTTTTACAATAGAGAAATCTGCATAATAACAACAGTAGTAGTAAGGAATCTCTAAACCTATTCACGAGGGACGATCAGTGACGAAAACCTCTAGCTTTCGGCGGAATGTCCCGAACATAGCCGACCACACATACAATACAAATGCAAATATCTCGCTTAATATTCAAGATACAGAATAAATGTATAGAACAATATTTATAGTAAATTTAATTTTCAATAAGATTAATTCTATACACTTTTTTGGTCCGACGTATAGTAACGGAGATATTTCGAATTTTCGAAAATCCTCCCCTCTAACCCCCCCCCCCCCCTCCCACTGGTCCGATTTCAGCCGTTGAACTTGATCTTTCTTTTTACATAAAACGACTAAATATCGAGTTTGGTAACGATCAAACAAAAATTACGTCCGCTAGAGTGGTAACAGACAAATATATATATATATATATATATATATATATATATATATATATATTAGTAGGATCGATGGACATTTGAAGAAAAATTTCGAAAATTCCGTCATGAGTACAACCTCAATAGCTGATTTCCCTTAAGGGAAATCTGCTAAAATAGAGAATGATATCAGTATTGTGCTAATCAGCAAGTGGGAAATCTACTTACTTTATGTAGTCCCAGCACAGAGTACTTTTTTATATTATATGGCTTTCATAGTTATTCATATATGCATATTTATATTAAATATATGGTGAAGCATATTTTGAAATTTAAAATAATAATTTTAATGGCCAATCCTTTAGACGAGATAGTTCCCGTGGAGAATGCATATTGTATTTGATTACTGTACTGGTTTGTTTATGTAAATTAATATACTTTATGTATCTGTTTAGATGGATCTGTTTGGAGGTAAACAAATAAATTGCCTTGGCTTTGTGTCGAACAGAACTAGGGGAGTCATGAAAACTTTGACGAATAGCGTCATTATTCTTTCTTACTGGTTGGCTTTAGAGATTTCGTGAGTCCTAGAAAAACACAGAAAAATAGAGACAACGAAACTAATATTTATAGAGAATAAATATTGGGTACCCGGGCAGATCCTTAGTTTGTATTCGGCATTGTGTAGCTGGAGTTAGTGGCTTATCTCGGTCGGTGGAGTGGGGTTCGATTCTTGTTCCAGATACAAATTACTGGAGGTCACTCCAATTTGTCCAGTGAGATTCTCTACCTCTCCGCTATATTCCATCTTGCAACTTCCAGCCAACAGAACTATTTATTTTCCTCCAGCCGGCCCATGAATTGTCTATCCTCTTCGCCAATAAATAACAGAATTGGATTCCGCTCTTCCCCCTTTTCGTTTACAATTCGTCACCGAGTTTCTTCTTTCCTTTCCGTCTTGTTACTCTGATTTGCCTCTCAAAGCTCCTCCGGCAAAAATTTGTGTTGCTGATCTTTCTCAAATTAAATAGTTTCTGGTTCATATAAATCGAAATAACTACAGTATACACAAACCAATAAATATTTAAAGACAATTTTAAAAAGTCCGTCACTCAGGGGCTGCGTAACCTAACCAGATTTCCCACGAGAAGTTTTACAATAGAGAAATCTGCCTAATAACAACTGTAGTAGTAAGAAACCTCTAAACCTAAAACATTATTTAGGGCGTAATAACCCAGTAGTTTCTAGCCCCAAAAAACAGTTAACCTAACCTCTAAACCTATTCACGAGGGACGAATAGTTATGGAAACGGCCGCCAGAGCTCTCGGCGGAAAGTCCGAACATAGCCTCCTGGTGACCACACGCAGAATACAAATGCAAATATCTCGGTTAATATTCAAGATACAGAATAAATGTATAGAACAATATTTATAGTAAATTTAATTTGCAATAAGATTGATTCTATACAATGTTTCGATCCGACGCATAATAACGGAGATATTTCGAATTTTCCGAAAATCCCCCCTCTAAACCCCCCCCCTCCCACTGATCCGATTTCAGCCATTAACGAACTTGATCTTCCTTTTTACATAAAACGATTAAATTCCGAGTTTGGTAACGATCAAACAAAAATTGCGACCGCTAGAGCGTTAACAGACAAATATATATATATATATATATATATATAATTTTGAACGGACCTCATTTTCGTCATCTCCTGGGTAGGATCGATGGACATTTGAAGAAATTTTTCGAAACTCGCGTCATGAGTACGACCTCAATAGCTGATTTCCCTTAAGGGAAAATCTGCTAAAAACAGTACTGCGTAAACTAAGCAGATTTCAATGTGCTGATGTGTCATACTAGTGATCTCATCCACCATATATTCTGACTGAAAACCAAAAAGTCCGTCACGCAGGGGCTGCGTAAACTAAGCAGATTTCCCATGTGAAGTTTTACAATAGAGAAATCTGCCTAATAACAGCTGTAGTAGTAAGTAACCTCTAAACCAATTCACGAGAGGGACGAATAATTACAAAAACGGCCGCCAGAGCCCACGGCGGAATGTCCGAACATAGCCACTGCTGCCGAGCACATACAGAATACAAATGCAAATATCTCAGTTAATATTCAAGATAGAGAATAAATGTATATAACAATATTTATAGTAAATTTAATTTGCAATAAGATTGATTCTGTAATATTTTTCGATCCGACGTATACTAACGGAGATATTTCGAATTTTGGAAAATCCTCCCCTCTAAACCCCCCCTCCCACTGGTCCGATTTACATAAAACGACTAAATACCGAGTTTGGTAACGATTAAACAATAATTGCGACCGCTAGAGCGGTAAAAGACAAATATATATATATATATATATATATATATATATATATATATATATATATATAATTTTGAACGGACCTCATTTTCGTCATCTCCTGGTTAGGATTTGATGGACATTTGAAGACATTTTTCAAAACTCGCGTCATGAGTACGACCTCAATAGCTGATTTCCCTTAGGGGAAATCTGCTTAATATTTGAGTTACTGTAAAATGTGTCGAACAACAGTTGTAGAGTACAACTATTTTATTGTTGTGTAGAGTAATATTATTGTTAATACTACATGACTACATGATTTGGAGTGGGGGGGGGGGTTACTGAAGGCTGAAAACTAAAAATCCAAATATCTCGGTTAATATACATATTAGCGAGAATATGGATATAACAACATTTATAGGCAATTAAATTTACAATAGGATTTGCTCTATAAAATGTTTCGATCCGACCAGTTTGGTTCCATCGAGTTATCCCCTGGCTCGATTCCTGCCGTTGACGAACTTAATCGGTAACTGACACGCACACACACAATTTTGAAAGGACCTCATTTACGTCATCTCCTATGATTGATAGATATTTGAGGACATTTTTCGAAAATGGCGTCATGAACACATCCTCAATAGCTGGAAATCTGCTATAAAAGGATTTTTTTTTATTGAAAAAAAAAAACATTCTAACCAAATTAATTAAACAAATTTCATTGGCATAAACTTAGTTTGTAAAGAAGTCTGGGCAATAAATCATGAGTGGATTCCAAGGAAGTTATGACTAATTAACAAGTTATATAAATTGGAACGGACATCCATATCTAAAACTTTTTCATAAAAGCTCCGGAATTCCAAAAAGTTAAGAGAAAAGATCATTATCGTTTTACATAACTTCATTACGTTTTCTCCGTAATTAAAATCATTTGCTAAAATTACAAAGGAAACATATTTAAATTAAACTGTATGTCATTATGACTTTTTAAGAAGATTGTTTTCTTGTCTTGAATAACTTATTAGAGTTATTATGAAATGTTCTTTCTTCACGTCAATTTATTTCTTAAAACGCGCTCACATTAAAAGAATATATCATCTTAATGATATTTTGAAGTATTTTGCCTTCAGTTGTGTTGTCTAAGATTGACAAACTTTGGGATATTTCTTCCACTTTCTAGTGTAGGTATCCCTAACATGTTTTGTTTCATTAAAATTTGAGCGTATGATTTTATAAAATTGCTTGATTAATTATAGTTTGGTGAGAAGCTATTTTGTGTTTTGCGTTTATTTACCCTATTTTAGTACATTGACCCCCTATTTTAATAACTAAAATTTTAATTAACCCTAGTTCTTAAAAAGTGTGTCATGTAGTCTTTATTTGAAGCAGAAATACCAAATATTGAATACATGGAAATATGTAGTTTGATGACGTTATCATATAGGATTTTGCTGTCTTGAGACGAACTTTTTTATCTGATTTATATGATCGTTATTTGACAGTTTCATTCAACACTAATGATGGAACGGCAGGAGTCTATGAACTTCCTATTTTGTGTATAAACTTTTGATCTGCAATTTAAAAAGTCCGTCACGCAGGGGCTGCGTAAACTAAGCAGATTTCCCACGTGAAGCTATACAATAGAGAAATCTTTATACGAGAGCCGTCTCTCTATACGTTCGTTATAGGCCCACATTTAAGTAAAATACAAGTATCTCGGTTAATATTCAAGATAGAGAATAAATGTATAGAACAATATTTATATTAATTTTAATTTGCAATAAGATTGATTCTGTACAATTTTTCGATCCGACGTATAGTAACGGAGATATTTTGAATTTTCAAAAAACCTCCCCTCTAAACCCCCCCCCTCACCCTGGTTCGATTTCAGCCGTTAACGAACTTGATCTTTCTTTTTACATAAAACGACTAAATATCGAGTTTGGTAACGATTAAACAATAATTACGACCGCTAGAGCGGTAACAGACAAATATATATATATATATATATATATATATATATATATATATATACAGTTTTGAACGGACCTCATTTTCGTCATCTCCTGGGTAGGATCGATGGACATTTGATGAAATATTTCGAAACTCGCATCATGAGTACAACCTCATAGCTGATTTCCCTTAGGGGAAATCTGCTAATATTAAAATATGATTAGTGGAGTTGCCCCAATGAGCACCGACATAAGTTAACCGACTATCGAAATATCCATAATATATTAATAATAGAGCTTCCATTGGAAGATATTTTTTATCACATTTTAATCAGATGCAAAGCGGTTTTAGCTTCTTACTCAATTCCTCAATGCCCTTGGACCATTCAAGGCGTTTGTCCACAGTTAGTCCTGAAAAAGTCCGTCACGCAGGGGCTGCGTTAACTCAACAGATTTCCCCCCGTGTGTCACTTATTTGAATTTATCTCAAAAAGTAAATGTTCAATGAGAGCGATATTTGGTATTTATGCAGCAACTACAGTGCTTCATAATATAACAGCTTATTGTTAATATGATGTGAGTAGGAGTGGGGGTTTACTGATGGCCGATAACTAAAAAAAATGCGGATATCTCCGTTGATATTAAATATAGTAGAAAAACGTACATAACAACATTTATAGAACATTAAATTTGCAATAAGATTGGTTCTATACAATTTTTCGATCCGAACCATAATAATGGAGATATTAAGAATTTTCGAAATCCCCTCAAAACCTATCCTCCCCCTGGCCAGATTTCGGCCATTAACAAACCTGATCTTTAATTTCACACAAAAAGTTTATATATCGAGTTTGTTAACGATCGAATAAAAATTGCGTCCGCTATAGAGCGTGATTGATTTTTCTCTCGAAATTTAACTATGCCTTATCGTTCACTTGTCATAGACACGATATCTGCAATTTGTTTCTTTGGTGTCTGTTTGTTTGTTACCTTTTCACGCCTAAACTACTTAATCGAATTTTATGAAACTTTGTATGTATATTACTACTAACCCAAAGTAGACTTCAGACTATTTCAATATTCTCTTAGGCGAACGGAAGTGGAGGTTATAAGGGAGGCCTGAAATTAAAAATAGTGATATTTAGTTGCCCTGGTTTTTCGGCAAATATGCGCATAACAAAACTTGTTTATTTTGGTATTTACAGTAAATGTTATTATATACACGTGTGTCGTATTCCTAAGTATAAACAAGATATACTCTAAAAACTCTTGAGTGCGTGAACAATTTTAAAGGCCATAAAAGACAAAACCTAACTCAATGAAATACCTTATGTAGGTTAGTATTAATGCCTCTTTGATTATAAGCTATATTAATATTTTGAGGAACGAACAGCAGTTATAGAGGTTTACATGTCTTTGACACGATATCTGCAATTTGTTTCTTTCGTGTCTGTCTGTTTGTTTGTTACCTTATCACGCCTAAACTACTTAACCGAATTTTATGAAACTTATATATACTCCTGCGCCACAAACATGTTTTTCGGGAAATTCCACTCTCCAATTAATTTGGGGAAAATAAAATATTTTCAACAAACAAAGATGTAGTTGCTATTTTACTTAATGCAACTTATTATTAATATTGATATTGCGGTGTTATGTATTCCAAGGAAGAAATGTAGTTAGATTCAGACAGATGGAGCTGTTCAGGTGTAAATGGTTTATGTAACAAGCAGTTGAATATGAGAGCAATTCTTTGTCTGTACCGGTTGTACTAACGGCACACCTGATGGTCGGCTGGTGCGTGGGCAGGTAATGCATTTGGCACTGTTATAAGCATCATCATCATATGATATAAAACAGCTGTAGAGGAGTTGCCACCAGCTGTTGGCCTCCTGCTCCTTGGAATGCCTCTCCTCAAACCAGTTCTCAGCTATTTCAGAAATGGGGGCTCTCCCTCTCTGATTCGGCCTCCCTCCGACCTCAGGCTATGATAGGCACACCCATTAATCAGTTAGGCACACTTAACTGTGTTTTGGCACTATGTCCTTGTGAGGTCATTTGCTAAAAGTAATTGTCTGAAATGTGATTGTCATATGATCATTTATTTATACGAGTTCCATTAACTAGGTGAGCTCAAAAAGGCTAACAGAAAAAAAAAAAATGAAAAAGAGGGGAAAAGAGTGAACTATGGAATACAGTGATTCCTGAAACAGTCCATTGGCATAGCAGTCTATATGTAGGAAATGATATTGTGTGTAGAAACATCAGGGTAATAAAAATAATATAAATGAAAATATAGGGGAGAAAAAAAAGGAAAAAGAATAGAAAAATAATTTAAGTTTATACACTCTGTTAATGTAGAAGAGAAGTGAATTGTGTAGAAATTGTAGACGATACTGTGTTTTATATATTAATGTTTAATGATTAAGTCTATGTAATTACTGAAACGGTCAAATGTTCCTGCAAGTCATTAGATATTGGTTAAAATTGTGATCTTTCTTCTTTAATGTTTTATTAATGGATCTATTTCTTACCAATAGATTTTTATGGGACTACATTCATCCTTTGTATGTAGTCGATTTTTACGTTGTCCCATTATTTTAATGATGTTATCAACTGATTGTTGAGGTTGATCTACGTTTTTAGCAGATTTCCCGTGAGGAAAATCAACTATTGAGGTTGTACTCATGATGGAATTTTAGAAATTTTTCTTCAAATGTCCATCATTCCTACCTAGTAGATGACGAAAATGAGGTCCGTTCAAAACTGTATATATCTATCTATATATTTGTCTGTTACCGCTCTAGTGGTCGCAAAAAGTGTATAGAATTAATCTTATTGCAAATTAAATTTACTATAAATATTGTTATATACATTTATTCTCTAACTTGAATATTAATCGAGATATTTGCATTTTTATGAAATTGGGGCGTATAACGGTGAGAGTAAAACTTCTCGTGGGAAATCTGCTTAGTTTACGCAGCCCCTGCGTGACGGACTTTTGTTAGTCTTGACGGGACTGCCTCGGTGGTGGGATGAAATTTTTTTTGTAATAAGTTTACTACACTTGAAGAGTCGACATATGCAGAAGATGCGAATCATGCAGAGGAAAAATAAACGAGTGGAGGGTATTTCACGTGTTCTTTATTGCATTGCATTTACCTTTCGCCTTTTTCCATTCAAAGGAGATTGAATTGAGGTCACATTTCGATGATAGTATTATGTATTTAAGTATTTCTGTCTCTCTCTGTCTCTGTCTGTCTGTCTGTCTGTCCGTCCGTCCGTCCGTCCCTCTCTCTCTCTCTCTCTCTCTCTCTCTCTCTCTCTCTCTCTCTCTCTCTCTCTCTCTCTCTCCTCTCTCTCTCTCTTGCTCTTCTCTCTTCTCTCTCTCTCTCTCTCTCTCTCTCTCACACGCCCGTGTGCGTGTAGCATTCATTGTAATTGTTGAATCTAGTGTTGTAAGTAAAACCTTGGACAATCCAGGTATATGGAGCTTTATTATTTAAATATAGCTCAACTAACGGCGAATAACCGGCAAGAAAGCACAGTAGGAGGGCAAGATTCCATCTTGTTTGAAGATAGAGGAAACTAGCGCTGTCCAAGCACAATAGTCGAAGCACAATCGTAGCTGGGGGACGTGCACTCGTTAAGTGATATGTGAGGCAAGAATTTCACGCTTTGTGAAGAACGCGCCGCTCCGCTGACGGAATTTCAAGTCGTTTGTGCAACCTTTCCGAAGACACTCGATGACATAACGAGCAGGCTCAATGACTTCTTCCAGCCTATTGGAATCCTCACAGTAACAACTCTTCTAATGGCAATCCAGTCGCATCATAGGCTTTGATTCGTAGCTTATTTTCAATTTGTTATCTTTGGAAAAATACACTTCTAAATTAGATTAGTAGAAAAATGCCCATCTTGCTGGTATAACACCCCAAACCGATGAGTAGAAGGGGTGATGTTTACTGACAGCAGAAAACTGTGAAGTACGAATAACTCGGTTAATACCCTTGACTTACGAAAAAATGCGTGGAACAACAATTGTAGAGAATCACTAGTTTAACAAGATTGGTTCTATTACATTTTACAATCCGATTCACAAAAACCTCATCCTAACCCCTACTATTTCAGGTTCGATTTCAAACACTAACAACATGAGTGTTGTCAGAAAATGTAAATAAATATCGAGTATGGTGGAGATTTACTTAAAATCTTAATTTGCCTGTATCTCGCATAATAAAGGTCTAATGAAAACAACATTTGATTTTTAAGCTTAGAATAAAGAAGTTAACGGCTTAACGTTAATACGACATGAGTGGAGTTAATATGAGGAGTGGGAGTTTACTAAAGCCTAAAAACCAAAAAAAAAAACACACCAAATATCTCTACTAAAATCATTAAGCCACCGTTGTAATATTTAATTTTCTGGGAAAACTTTTTTTGTCTGTAATGGACATATTAATTTAAGGATAACTCTTTCCTTAACTCCTTTTTTATTTTTAAATATTCAACCATCAAGTCATATATATTTCAATTAATCTAATAAAATATATGTTTTATTTGGCTCAACTAATGTTTGATATTTGTATGTTTCAGGTATGGCTTTAACTGAGTTTTAAGTCTTATATCGTAAGTAATAAAGAGTCGCTAGAATATAAAACTATAGTGAAATACAACAGTTGGATATATGGACGAGTTCGATTCTCGCATGGGCAAAGGAAATTACTTAGTGACAGAATTCATTAAATAACATCCTCAAATCCCACCCTGGCTAAAAAAGGATGGTACTTGTAGATAACTTGTCCCAATTAGCCTGAGTTGCAAAAAGTAATAAATAATAATAATAATATATGTTGCTTTGCCAGTGTAAATTTAGAGAAAGTTCGTCACGCAGGGGCTGCGTACTCTAAGCAGATTTCCCACATATTTGAGTGACACACTTCTGCTGTCCTCTCAGAATGAATTCTCTATTTAAAAAAAAAAAACATTGGTTTAGTAGAAGTCGACACTCAATAAAATCGTAATTAATGACGACGTCAGACAAACTACTTGCACTCACCACGAGTAATAAAGGTCCATTGAAAAAAACTATTTGGTATTTATGCTTGGAATGAGATCTTTCATGGTATATTCTCTTATTTTTAAAATGCTATGGTTAAAAAAAGGGGTTTACTGAAGGTTGAATCAAAAAATAAAATGCCAGTATTTCGCTTAATATTAAAGATCGAGAAAACATGTAAAGACAACATTTATAGAATATTAAATTTGCTGTAATAATGGTTCTATATCATTTTTCAGTACGACGTATAATAACGGAGATATTTGTAATATTCAAAATTCTTCCCCTTACTGTTTACAAACTTGATATATTGTTTTGCATAAAACGTTTATATATCGATTTTGGTACCGATCAAAAAAAAAAAATGCGATCGCTAGAGGGAGAGTATATATATATTATATATATATATATACTAGCTCAAATACCCGGCTTCGCCTGGGAATTGATTTGAGGCTGAAATGGTGATGGTATTTTTTTGGCAAGGCTTTACTTTGCACAATATTTTGACATTTACCCGTCCCAGTGTTTAGGGATAATACTCGTTTCTTGGCATAATAAATAATAAAATTTATTTTTTAGGTAAGTCTTTACTGTCCTAGTGTTGACTCCCGCAATAATTTTTAGCGTATAACGCCTTTATACTTCGGTATACGACAATAGTGTATATAAAAAAGTTTCTCTAAATAACAAAATAAACAACTTTTGTTATGTGCATATTTGCCGAAAATGCAATAGGAAACGAAATACCACTATTATTAATTTCAGGCCTCCCTTATAACCCCCACTCCTGCCCGTTCCTAGAAATGTTAGTATAGCTTATTATAAGGAAAGCGTTAGTGCTAATTCACATACCGAGTTTGGTTTAGTTCGGTTGAGTCTTTTGTGCCAAATAAAATTGTGGACTCCCGCTATAGTTTTTAGCGTATAACTCATTTATACTTCCGTATACGGCAAAAGTGTATATAACAAAAGTTACTTTAAATTACAAAATAAAACAACTTTTATTATGTGCATATTTGCTGAATAAGCAATAGGAAACGAAATATCGCTATTTTTAATTTCAGGGCTCCCATATAACCCCCACTCCTGCCCGTCCCTAGAAATGTTGGTATGGCTTGTTATAATGAAAGCGTTAGTGCTAATACATATACCGAGTTTTATTTAATTCGGTTGGCTCTTTTGTCCCAAATAAAATTGTTCACTTCCGCTATAGGTTTTAGCGTATATCTCGTTTATAATTCGGTATACGAAAAAAGGGTGTATAACAAAAGTTACTCTTAATAACAAAATAAACAACTTTGGTTATGTGCATTTTTGCCGAAAAAACCAATAGGAAACGAAATATCGCTATTTTTAATTTCAGGCTACCCTTATAACCCCCACTCCTGTTCGTCTCAGAGGATATTAATATAGCCTAAAGCCTAAGTTAGATTAGTAGTAATATACATACCAAATTTCATAAAATTAGGTTCAGCCGTTTATGCGTGAATTGGTAACAAACAAACAGACACCAAAGTAACAAAATGCAGTTTATGGTGTCTATGACATGTGAAACGAAAAGTTACCGTGAAATTTCGCGAAAAAAATTAATGTACGGATAGAGGTTACAATTTTATATATATATATATATATATATATTTATATATATATACACACACACACACACACACACACCACACACACACACACACACACACACACACACACACACACACACACAAACACACACCCACACACACACACACACACACACACACACACACACACACACACACACACACACACACACACACACACACACATACATACATACTTGCATATATACAAACTCACAGTACAGTGATTTTTTATACACTGCCTATTTATTATATATGAATGATTTTGGAGCTATATGGTCAGAAAAATAACAATTTCTTCATATAACATTTATTTCATTCCCGACGCTTTTCGATTGTCCACCACTCCTGAATGTTTATTTCTATACAAATTGAGAAAAAGCAGTTTGTTAATTACATAGTTTTGTATCTTACTACTATTAAACTAATTAAAGGTTCTTAATCTACTCACAGCCATCAATTCCATTTAAAAAAAATAAAAAAAAAAAAAAACCTTTACATCAAGTATATTATATAATATATTCGTCTTGATAACTGTAATTGGCTAAAAACATTTTAGAACATCGTTTAAATCAATTGAGCGAGGTAATTATAGTGGCCTAATAAACTACTTCGTTTTAAACGATAATTACTAAGGCTTTCTCAGCTACCGGCAATTTCACTCTTTTTATTTGAGATTTGCCAGTATAAGTCAATCATATCTTTTAATTTTGAAAATGACCGCAGATTTGGCTGGAAAAACAAACTTTCCCTTAAGGGAAATCTGCTAAAAACGAATAGCGATATTTATAAAAAAATATGTATCATAAGATTTTGTGAGACACTCTTCAGTTATTAAAAACATTCTAATATTGGGCTTGTTGGAGTTATTTTAATGTCAAATAAAGTTAAATTTAGTATCAATTAGACTAATATGGAAATGCGCTAACATTATGTTATATGATATGTTTTTGCCCCCTGACGGTGTTCTGTAATTATATTGTATGTATTTATTAACGTCCACTTTTTGCAACTCAGGCTAACTGGGTCTGGTTATGTACAAGTTATCACCCTTTTCTAGCCAGGGTGGGACTAAGGATTTTATTTAACGAATTCCGTCACTAAATAATTTCCTTTGCCCAGGCAAGAATCGAACTCGCCACTCTAGGATTACCATGTGAGATGAAGGTCAACCCTTTAACTCACATGGCTATCCTGAGCCCCTCCTTAGTTATAGAAATAGTTTGTGTAACTATTTGATAACCTCCCTCCCCCAGTTAGCTTAGCTGTGCTATACTGGCTAATCTAACCAGGCAATGTCTTGTCTCGAGGTCAGTCATTCTAATAACTGTATTTGTCTTGCCAATGCTCAACCATGAGGCTAGTCTAGTCAATTATCCCAATCATTATTCCGTTTTCTTTCCTTTTGTCTTTTTTGTGTTACTTATTTTCCCTCTCCATTTGTTATCTTGGTTTATTTTGTATTACTACTACCATACCTTATTTTAAAATAACAAGAAGTAATTTAGAATGATTATACTAGGTACCTGTGTTATATAACAGTCGATGTTGAATAATGTTTCATTTCTTTTAGTTGTCAAGTTAGCTTATAAAATTGACTATTTTATTTTATTTATCTGTTTTATGCCCTACATCTAAGATGATTGGCATGATGTTAAGTGGCACGTTAAATCTCTATTTAGAGTAATCTATTTATTCTGCTATGTTAAACCAGATGCTTTATTTATACATTATGGAAAAAAAACTCCCTAAAATATCTGAGGTTTTCTCATATCCGTACTTTGGCTATTAAATGTAATAAATGCTATCTCTTTAAATCTACGCAAGTACCTTGTAAACCTATTGTATTTTACTTCTATATGTATTGGTGAATATTTATACGTTTCAGATGTGTGTAATATATTGGCTGCTGACAGTCAGTAGTTCTGTAATATCGTAGGATATGTCAAGGTTTATTCCATGAATACAGTCTGTCATTACGTGTTTTATCGTAAGGTGTTTGTTGCAGTATTTGCATATAGGCTTATCAGTCCTTGTCATTGAGTGTCTATGTGTCAGGTATGTGTGGCCGATCCTGAGTCTGGCTAGACCAACTTTCTCCCGTCTAGTACTCTCTCCTATGGTATGGATTCTGCTGAGATGGTTGTTTACTTTCATCAATTCTGATTGTCATTTGTTTAGGATTGGGTGTCGTATATGACTCACTTTTGTATATGTCCTCGTACAGTATGTTTGTGTGTATTGAGTTTGCTGATTAATTATTTCAGCCTGGTAGATTGCTGTTGTACTAAGTCCAAGGTCCTCGTGTCCTGGCAGCCAATATAGGGTAATTGTATTTTGGTATGTTTGTTGTTTATAAATGTCTTCTGTTATGTTTAGTGCTATTGGGAGTGTGATGTAAATGTCTCGGAGAGTCATGTCATATTAACAATAAGCAGTTACATCATAAACCACATTATTCTAATCTTAAGTACCAAATATTATTATCAAAAAATTCGTTGTATGATTGCTTCGTCAATTAAGATTTTAGCAGATTTCCCTTAAGGGAAATCAGCTATTGAGGTTGTACTCATGACGGAATTTTCGAAATTTTTCTTCAAATGTCCATCGATCCTATATATATAGCAGATCTATCTATCTATATATTTGTCTGTTACCGCTCTGGTGGTCACAATTGTTGTTTGATCTTTACCAAACTCGATATTTAGTCGTTTTATGCAAAAATAAAGATCAAGTTTGTTAACGGCTGAAATCGGACCAGTGGGACCAGTTTAGAGGGGAGGGTTTTCGAAAATTTGAAATATCTCCGTTACTATGGGTCGGATCGAAGAATTGTACAGAATCAATCTTATTGCAAATTATATTTACTATAAATATTGTTATATACATTTATTCTCTATCTTGAATATTAACCGAGATATTTACATTTTTATTAAATCTGGGCGGCTAACGGACGAGTGACTTTTCCGCCAAAACCTAGTTCGACCGTTTTCTTAACTGCTCGGCTCTGGTGAAATTTCTCTATTGTAAAACATCACGTGGGAAATCTGCTTAGTTTACGCAGCCCCTGCGTGACTGACTATTTTCGTAACTCACTTATTAAGCGAATTATTCCGGCTTTCTTGTTTTCAGCTTTCAGCCGCCCCCCCCCTCCAAGTAGGTTTGGGGGGACTTTCTACTCATCGGTTTTGTACATAGAAATCAAGAATGTGTGAGGTCACAAGAGAGCTATATCATCACCTGGGAAATCTGCTTAGTTTTCGCAGCCTCTGCGTGACAGGCTTTTGTGAGATTCGATAGCGTGGCGTTTGACTTTCGTCTGAACTAATGAAGATGAATATGCTGGAATTTACAACCGCGTTTTATATCGTGTTTAATACAGCGTTTATTATGTAGGAGCTTCATTTTATGACATTATTGTATGCTATTGGCTTATTGAATATGCATTGTAGGCTGTGTGTATTGGTAGTATGTATTGTGAGCTTGGCTGTCGAACATAACTCGGCGTAGAGGTCCTACACGTGTAGAATATTAATGGTTTCTCGAGTCACCTCTTGAATACCTCGCTGGTCCCTTTGTCCTTAGCTCGTTGGAATATTGTCTCTCTCATTATTCATCTATAATTGACGGCTTCTTTAATTGAACGTTTCGGCCTCTTAATTAGCGTTATTGGTGACTTGAAGGAGTTTTATGGGGTTGCTTCATTATTCATTTTGAAACTTCGATATCAAAGAAAGACGTGAATGAAGAGAGAGTTTAGAAGTCGAAGTTTAGAAGGCTATCCCTCTAAGTGATGTGTCGCCTATCTATTGTTAAGTATTATTTTAGCAGATATATATTTGTCTGTTAACGCCCTAGGAGTCGCAAACTTTACCAGACTCGATATTTAAGCGTTTCATGTGATACTAAAAATCAAGTTCAAATCTGACCAGGGAGGGAATTTCAAAAATTCTTAACATTCCGTTATTATGCGTCAGATAGAAAAATTACATAGGACCAATCTTATGTCAATGTAATGTTCTATAAATGTTGAATGTTCGTTATTTCACTATCTGTATTATTAACCGAGATATTTGCAGTATTAACAGTAATATTGTTCTAATTGAACTTTTAAGTTTTGAGATAAATGCAAATATGTGGCTTACCTGTTAAATCTGCTTAGTTAATGCAGCACCTGTGTGGCGAACTTTTTTGTTATATCTTAAGGTAAATAGCATACTTCATTAGATGAACAAGCTTTTTTGGGAAATGTTTCTGTACTTGGTAGGATATCTAGTTGACTAAAAGCGGCTTTTGGTAAGGTTAGTGGCGAAATTTGCCTCTTCGGAGATTTTTTGGGTTACAACTGCTCTAAGATAGGGAGATCCATTATTTCCTATTCTGTTTAGCCTTGCCGTGAAAGTGACATTCCGGATAATGTACAAATCCCGGTTGTATCATATGCACTTCTAGGGATCAAAATAAGTTTAGAAAAAAGAAAGAGGCATGTGAAACCTTTATATGAACCGGGAGATTTGATGCCCGACCGATTTGATCGAGTTTTCTCTCTTGTCCTAGTCCTAGTCTTAAGGTGGATAGGTACGGAGAGAAACAGCATGGAAGCAGATGTAAAAGCTAAAGTAGTTGCTAGGCACAGAGTCTTCTTTGCCTGGCGAAAGCCTCTTCCAGTTACGAGTATCTCTAGTTAAGGAATAGAGTAAATACAAAATCATCGGACTAACAGTTATATATGGCTGTGAAACATTGAGGCTCGACAAGAAAACAAGAAGAACCCTCTTGCTATAGGAGGAAGTGTACTGAAGGAAACCATGAGATATAGGAAGGAGCAACGCAGAATTTGTTGTAAGCCGAGGTTGATATCATTTGTGCTCTTAGGAGGGCAGATGGTCCTTGCCAGCGCCATGTCAAGAGGTTGGAACGCTAAATGTGTAATAGAGACCTGTAGGAATGGTTTAAGATTGGTTGAGTTTCACCACTTTAAGGAAGCTTTTCCTCGTGTTTGAGCAACTCAGATTAAGAGGCTGAAAGAGTGAAACATGATTGAACAAGTGAAACCAAACCCCCTGTAGCATTCTAATGATTACATCTTCCCATGGAAGTTGCCCCTTACGCATTGTACTTCGCAACAAGACTTGTGTATGAAAGGCTTGGGAGCCTGGAGTACCCCATTCCCAGGCATCTCAGCTGATGAATGAATAGGAAGATAACTGTCAACCGAGATGACGATGGGACAGGTAGGCCGATGCGAGTGAAAGTTTAATCTATATGGTGGGGTGAAAATGGGTGGGCCGGGGAAAGGGCTTATAGCTACGGCTGGCTTATAATCATAGGTGCCGCTCCTCTGCTCTCTTGTCCAATCAATACATGATAATGGAGTATGGTGATGCTATATTACTCTTTGATTTCAATTTTAATTGCTTGTAAGCAGAGATATTTAATGGGCAATGTTACTTTTGGAGACATTGTTGTTTAGGTGGTGACAGAAGGTGGACCTTTGTCCTATTGTCACACTCATCATAGATTGTATACATTGTTGCCAATGTAAAATTATTTTATAGGATTATTTAAAGATGGTCAATAAATGCCGAAATATCATAAGTATTTATTAGCTATATGTACACATGGTTATTTCCTATATGGAGAAAATAGCCGCAGTTTACACTTCTATAGTTGATCTCCGGGCCATTGTCTCTTGTGGCGGGGAATATGATGAGTTGTACTGGAAAGGGCTAGGACTTCTGGATTAGGATGATTGGATAGCCTCCTGTGGAATTTTCTGAATCTTAAGGGAATTAGGTCCTTTCCGAATGAGATATTAAGATCTTTATGAAGGGTGAGGTTTGAAATATAATATGGAGCAGGGGCAACCTTTGACATGTTGCGGTCCAAACTTAAGTGTGTAGATACGTTCGCGGGCCGCTTTTAAAATTAGTGCATTTATTAAAAATATGTAATTTTTAAAATTTATTAAATAGGTATAATTAAAATGAAATGTGGAATTATTACAAACAACGAAAGTTACATAGCGATACCGAAATCAATGAGATACTTGAGCTTGAATTTGGGAAACTAATCCATCGATGTTTGGATTAATTCCACTGATACAAAGACGTAAAGAATTTTACTAATTATCTTCAGTCAACCTTGTACGATGTTTAGATTTATTAACTTTCATCATTGAAAATAACTGTTCGCATTTATAAGTACTGGCAAACGTACAGATCTCTCCTCATGTTCTTCATTTGGAGTAAGTAGAGTAATATTTTTGGTTAATTGGGCATTCAAAATGTTTCGCGGCCGGGTATTTGACCACGTATGATATAGAGCAATCTACTAAGGTCCGCAGGATTTTGGATTGTAAAGTGTGGATGCGTCTGATTTTCGAAGGTTTTGCTGTAGCCCACACTTCTATTGCTTATGTCCATATTGGTTTAAGAAGTAACTTGTATATTGTTAATTTGATTCCAGCAGAAAGGTGAGATTTTCTATTTAGCAGTCCGTAGAGTTGTCGGTATCGTCTCTTAAGTTTCTGTCTTTTAATTATCGTGTGGGATTTCCGAATAAGTCTAGAAGCAGATCTGAGCTAAAGCATCCTACCAAAAAAAAACTAATAAGTTGGATACTTCAATTTAATAAGTTATTCCAATATCCTTTTCCAATTAGATAATTAAATCTTGAATGAATCATTATTGCCTATTGTGCAGGGAGGCGATTGGCTTTGGCTTTATGACTTGGGGCAATTAAGACTGACAATAATTGGGGGTCATTTTGTTCTGATGGATCTCGGTTCTAATTACGTCAACAAACCCTTCTCTGTCTATTGAATCTAGAAGCTTGTTTAGTGAATTAGAATCTCTGTCTAAATAATAAGATGAGGCATTGTTATTAATTTACTCTCTTATCATATTCAGTTTTGAGGTCGTTTCCATTCGGACCTGTCTTTATGAATGAAGAATGGATTACTTCTTGGTCGTGTTATTGAATCGGACGTGATGAATTATTGGCCTTGAGATGTCTGATCCATTTTAAACGAGATTAAAAAAAGTCATTTTATTAAAACGGCCTATGACAAAGAACCATTTATAATGGCGAATTACAAGTAAAAGTTAAGCCAATGAGAACATACAAACGCCCGTCACGGAGAGGCTGCGTAAACTAAGCAGATTTCCCATGTGCTGTTATAAGAGGCTACTGATCTCTTCTCAACACATATTCTTCATTTCTAAGGAAATGAGAAGTGGCCAAAGGAGGCTGAAACAATAAAGTACAAATAACTCGCTTAATATTTGGAGGTAACTACAATTGGAGGTACTTTCTGACGTTTAGTCCTAATATGCGACACGTGTAGATCACTAGTGTTTTGATCTGAACGCTTGTTGCAACGACACGATCCTATCTTTATGATGAAGTTCTTGTTATATATTATACTTTCTAATTAGGTGGGGCCGTGTGGATGAAGTGTTCAAGAAGTTAAGTCTTTCTTCAAGAAAAATTGTGAAGGATATACTACATTGTCTTTCATCCTTTTTAATTAAGACCTTTCTTCTTAAGCGTTGAATAAATATTCAAATTACTCTAAAATGTATATTTCAAAGAGACACTGTTTTCCGACAACAACCACCTCCTTTATATTAGAAAGTTAAATTTAAAGACTCGTTTAATAAATTAGTAGTATTTAATGAGATGAGACATTGTTATTCCTTTGGATTGGGTCAGATTGACGGGGAAGGTGTTCGCCATTAAGGCCTTTGTGAACAGTGAGGCAAGCAGCCTGGATGGTTAATGAATGGGATGGGCTTTGCTGGGCCTTGTTTGAACAGGGTCTCTCTCTCTCTCTCTCTCTCTCTCTCTCTCTCTCTCTCTCTCTCTCTCTCTCTCTCTCACCTCTCTCTCTCTCTCTATCTCTCTCTCTCTCTCTCTCTCTCTCTCTCTCTCTCTCTCTCTTCTCTCTCTCTCTCTCTCTCCTCTCTCTCTCCTCTCTCTCTCTCTCTCTCTCTCCTCTCTCTCTCTCTCTCTCTCTCCTCTCTCTCTCTCTCTCTCTCTCTCTCGTCTCTCTCTCTCCTCTCTCTCTCTCTCCCACCATCTCTCTCTCCCACTCTCTCTCTCTCTCCCTCTCTGCTCTCTCCCCCCCCCTCTCTCTCTCTCTCTCTCTCTCTCTCTCCCCTCTCTCTCTCTCTCCCCTCTCTCTCTCTCCCCCCCTCTCTCTCTCCCCCCTCTCTCTCTCTCCCTCTCTCTCTCTCTCTCTCTCTCTCTCTCTCTCTCTCTCTTTTCTCTCTCCCTCTATCTCCCTCTCTCTCTGCAAACTCGAATTAATTCCCCCGGAGGCAGGTGGACGTCATCGACCGCTGTTGCTCCTAGACTTAGTGGGACTCGGCTGAGTGGATGAGTCGAGCATTACTTAGTTGTTGTTAGTTGAGTGGTCCCAAGTGTTTGCTCTGGGCCTTCATCGTAGTCTTGACGTGGCTCGTTACGTAAGCTGTTTGTATTACCGGTGCTTCCACTCGGCGGCAGATTTCTTACTACTTCTCTTCCATCTCTGCTCCTGATTGCTAAACCAATTAGTCTCCAGCTTCCTCTCCGTTTGAGTTTAATGAAACTGACGAACCTGGAAGAGTGGATATTATTTTAATGAAATTCTGTATCTTCAGTGCTCTCTGTAGAAATCATATCCCTTTAACGTTTCGTACAGCAGTTGCCTATAGGAATAATAGTAATCGTCGGGTTGGTTTCATATTCCAACAGAATTATCCGGTTTAACTGTTCCATGATTAATATCAGCATAGGCAATACTCAACAAGCCCGTCTCGCAGCGGCTGCTTATGTATGCTTATAAACCTCTGCTAGAACGACTAGACTTGGATTGTTGAACTTTTATGTTTAGGACAGGTGTAACATCAAGTTGTGTCTCTCATTATGATTGAAATCGACTAAGGGGCTCTGGGGTTTTAGGAGTGAATATAAAGTGGTGTAATTTCATTAGCAGATTTCCAATCGAGTTCGTAAGCGAGATATTCGTGCTTTCTTGCTTACTGCTCTTTTTCTTTTTACTCATCGGTTTTTTACTTATAAATAGGGAATGTGAGATGAGATCAAGAGCTTCTTTTCCAGCACATGGGAAATCTGCTTAGTTTCCACAGCCCTTCCGTGACGGATGTTTTGTTTACTGTGAACAGAAATATCTTTAAATTTACCCGATTAGCCTAAGTTGCAAAAAGTGGACGTTAATAAATAAATAAATCTATAAATTTATTGTCTATGCTATGTTGCAATTTTAATGCATTACTTCGGCTGGATCGTGTGTCTCTTTCAAACGAAATAGTATTAAATGAAGAGCGACAAAACATTTTGTATATTACTTTAGTATGAGTACAATGAAGTTATTTGCCACATCACACTTGAATACCCCAAAGAAAAGAAAGGAAAGGATGTGGGAATTAATTTTTGCTTAAGCCATAGAATTTTACGCATAGAAGGCAACTAAATGCTTTTTGATACAACCCATTGTTAAGATTTTAATTATCAGCTTGAAATTACTAGACCTGAATAATCGTGTTGTCTGTCATGTGCAATATAACAGCTGGGAAGTAGCTACCACTTGTTGGCAGATCACGTCCTGCTCGTGAGGGTAGCTGCATGAGTTTTTACTACCACTGTTGCCTGATTGAGTTTCAAGGATTCAATTTAATTCGATTTTATGAAATTACGTTTGGAAAATGTTTTTAAAACAGCATCAAATACGCCAGGGAATGTGCCAAGATATCTGCTAGGTCTCTCACCAACGTCCTATGTATCAGGAGCGGGGAACCAAAAATTTGATTAGGAGTCAGCTTATGCAGGATTTTCAGGGATGGCCCTCTAACATCTCTCTCTCTCTCTCTCTCTCTCTCTCTCTCTCTCTCTTTCTTTCTTTGATTTGGTGCCGTTAAACTTGGACAGAGGACAACGAGAATTCCCACCCAGACCCTTAGATTCTGTTCCTATCCTTTGTTTGAATGGAAGTCAGGACTGTTCCAGTGAACATCTCATCGGACAAATCGTATAGATAGCCTCCACTTCCATAAAAAATCATTGATTTACTCATCTCTACCTGAAATTCCTAAGTAAACTCCAATTAAAAAACTAAAGACCTCTTGAGAGAAAACATGTGGAGTATTATAGAAAACGAGGACATCTTCGTTTGTGGGCCGAATCATCATTGAACCCTGCGACCCACTCAGATTGCTTGGGAACTAAGGAACGTGAGTGGTCTATGAAGAATTCGAGTCGAAACCGGTTTCAATCTTTATAATTTTATTTATTATTCATCGATTGTTTTCCTTTATTTTTCTCTCCCTTCCCTCCTTTCCCCCTTATTTTGGTTTAACATTATTCAAACGTTAAACTGCTGCCCTAATTCCGAAACCCGTTTGCACCATGTGAAACCTGAATAATTGTCTTTGTTTACTCCAGGAATCGATCCAACGAAGGTTTTAATGGTTTATGAATCTAAGAAGAAAGAGGAATTATACAATTAACCTTAAAAAACATATATGTATCCATCCCATTAATACAAAGGATTTTGAACACAATCATAATCATTATTATTACATAACATTGGTGTTGCGACCTTGGCTATAAAAGGGTGGTAACCTGTAGATAACCCATCCCAATTAGCCTTAGTAGCAAAACGTAGACGTTAATAATTAATATAAATACACTGGTGTGGGATCAGTCAAACGCTCTGACGGTCGAATTTTTTAATGTATCGTTACTAAACTCGATATTTAATCGTTTTATGTAATAGAAAGATCAAGTTCGTTAATGGCTGAAATCGGATCAGTAAGGGGATGGATTTAGAGGGGGGATTTTCGAAAATTCGAAATATCTCCGTTATTAAAGGTCGAGTCGAAAAAGTGAATAGGAGGAATCTTATTACACATTTAATGTTCTATGAATGTTTTTTCATTATCTTGATTATTAACAGAGATATTTGTATTTTTTAGTTTTCGGCCTTCATTAACCCCCTCCCCCCATTCCTACTCTCGTCATATTTAACATAAGTTGTTATGAGGCGCTTTAAAGCCTAAATGCTAAATTTTGTTCTCATTGAATTTTTACGGTTTGAGATAAATACAAACAAGTGACACACATGGGAAGTCCTCTTAGTTAACTCAGGTCCTGCGTGAAGGACTTTTTCTTTCTGATCAAGAATATTTCTATCTATCTGTTGGCTGGCCTGTTTGTTTACAATTCAGATGCTTTCCATTGTAGAAATTATCATGTAAATTGTATCATTGCCGTTTGTATTTATTCCCTCAACATTGACAGTGGTGTACTAGTATGTAGATTTATCTATTGTAACGCGGGGAATCTGCTTTGTTTACGCAGTCTCCGAAGGACGGACTTTTTTTGGTCTTCTGTGTGGGATCAATCGTGTTAGTTGTAGAAATCCGGGACGAAATGATCTATTTCGAAGAACAGTTTCTTGTTTCACTTCCTTTTTTTATCTTGGACAGGTATAATATCTTCCTAGAATAATATGGCCTTCTCTGTTATATTGGAAACTACTGAAGTGCTTTATCAAATGGCCAGTAATAGTGATCGATGAGAAGAGATCTTCTATCTAGGATCGATTACCCGATGATGGTCGATCAGAAATGGCTTTCCTTGTAGGATTCGTCACGATTAGCTATCACTGCCAGCGATGATGAGGAGTGAGTCATCATCATAGCCAGAGGTTCCGTTTCTCCTTCTGCTTACTGGATGAGTCTACTGCCGTTTCTCAATTGCTACTGGATGGTGCCCTCCTTCTGGCCTCCATCTCTAAGGTATTGTCTGCTCTGTCATTCAGGACGGTTGACACGTAGAAGCGTAGCCGTAAGCAAATAAACCTCCACAGAGTATGAACACACGAGTAAAAAGTCCGTCACGCAGGGGCTGCGTAAACTAAGCAGATTTCCCACGTGAAGTTTTACAATAGAGAAATCTGCCTAATAATAACAGTAGTAGTAACCTATTCTCACGAGGACGAATAGTTAGTGAAACGGCCACACTAGCGCTCGGCGGAAGCCGTCCACACTCATAATACAAATGCAAATATCTCGGTTAATATTAAAGATACAGAATAAGTGTATAGAACAATATTTATAGTAAATTTAATTTGCAATAAGATTGGTTCTATACAATTTTTTGATCCGACGTATGGTAACGGAGATATTTCGAATTTTCGAAAATCCCCCCTCTAAACCCCCCCCCCCCTCCCACTGGCCCGATTTCAGCCATTAACGAACTTGATCTTCCTTTTTATGTAAAAACGATTAAATTCCGAGTTTGGTAACGACCAAACAAAAATTGCGACCGCTAGAGCGTTAACAGACATATATATATATATATATATATATATATATATATATATATATATATATATATATAAATATATATAATTTTGAACGGTCCTCATTTTCGTCATCTCCTTGGTAGGATCGATGGACATTTGAAGAACTTTTTCGAAACTCGCGTCATGAGTACGACCTCAATAGTTGATTTCCCTTAAGGGAAATCTGCTAAAATTAGGAGTAACGTGGGAGAATAAGAAGCGGACAACGTGGCTGGAAGCAATCGTTCACTTGTATAGGCGACATAGTAGAAAAACATCCGTCACACTGGGGCTGCGTAATCTGAGCAGATTTCCCAAGTGCATTACGTATTTGCATTTATATCAAGACGTAAAAGTACAATGGGAACATTATTTGGCATTTAGGCTTCAATAAAGTGCTTTATAATATAACAGCTTATTGTTTATATGACACGAGTAGGAGTGGGGGTTTGCTGAAAGCCGAAAGTTAAAAATGCAAATCTCGGTTAATAATCAAGACAATGAAAACACATAACAACATTTATGGAACATTACATTTGTAATAACATTCATTCTATTAAAAATGTTTCGATCCGACTTATACTAATTTCGAAATTCCCCTTCTAACCCCCCTCCTACTGGTCCGATTTCAGCCATTAACAAACTTGATCTTAATTTTTACATCGAATTTTTAATTATCAAGTTTGGTATCGATCAGACGAAAATTGTGACCTCTAGAGCGTAACAGACACAAGTGCATAATTCGAGCTCCAAAAACATTTTGTATTTAAAATTTATTTTCATTGCAAGTAAAATCTTTAATCCTGGCAATGATTTTTATTCCACGTTGACTGATCGGAATAGAATTGTTTTTGGTTTATGGCAAATCCCCAATTTCTAGCTGATTTTAGTAGATTTTCCTTTAATATTTGATATTTTAATGGAGTTTCTTTTTGTTTCAGGTAACTTTGATGTCTATTCTTTGAGGCTATTTCTTTGGTGTTAAACTAATTGGTAAGTAAATTGTGCAAATAACAAAATATATGTGGATTGTCTCAGAAATATTGACGAATGAATGTTACATAAGCAAAGCCATTTATTATATAATGTTATTAAAATAATGATGTTCAAGAATCATTTCTTGTACTTAGATGTTAGCGGAATCTTTTCGTCTGTTCAATGACAAATAATTAGTCTGTTCTTAAATTTTAATCCATAATTTCACATATCCTTGAACAATCTTAGTGTTATCTTCAAAATATTTTGAAAAATTCGAAACTATTCGGCATACATTAAATCTGTTTTAGCAGATTTCCCTTAAGGTCGTACTCATGACGCGAGTTTCGAAAAATTTCTTTAAATGTCCACCAATCCTACCCAGGAGATGACGAAAATGAGGTCCTTTCAAAATTATATATATATATATATATATATATATATATATATATATATATATATATGTATATATATATTTGTCTGTTAACGCTATAGCGGTCGCAATTTTCGTTTTATCGTTACCAAACTCGATATTTAAACGTTTTATGCAAAAATAAAGATCAAGTTCGTTAATGGCTGAAATCGGACCAGTGGGAGGGGGGGGTTTAGGGGGATGAGTTACGAAAATTCGAAATATCTCCGTTACTATACGTCGGATCGAAAAATTGAATAGAATCAATCTTATTGCAAATTACATGTACTATAAATAATGTTATATACATTTATTCTGTATCTTGAATATTAACCGAGATATTTGCATTTTTCTGTTTTCAGCTTCTGAGATGAGATCGGCTATCTTCGGGTCTAGTCGTGAGTTTCCGTCAAGAGCTAGTTCGGGCCGTTCCCGTAACTGTTTTACTCTCTATTCTGAAATTCCTCTATTGTAAAACTTCACGTGGGAAATCTGCTTAGTTTACGCAGCCCCTGCGTGACGGACTTTTTTTATTACTCTTGAGGCATATTTTGTAAAGAGTCCTTAAAGACTAATACATTGCACTATGGGACGAACGAAGTGGATAGGGGAACATTTAAAAAAAGAAAAAAATCTCGAATGTTTTAGTGTGTTTATCAAAGTAAGACAGTAAGTTATATCATGGTTCCTTGCTTAATTAAAATACTTTAGTAACTGTAGATTGGCGTGTCGCTCAAAGAGAAACTTTTAAGTGAAATTTCGAAATTGGAGAAATGTAAATGAAGTTGTATTCATACTTTTGAAAAGTTTCTTCAAAAGGTTATTAGTTTCTGTTATTCGTTTGGCGTGATTGAAATAGTTGACGTTATGATTTATTACTGCTTATTCGGATCTTTTGTTGTTATTGGAGAGACAGGTAGTTCTACCCTCGACTTTAGTGGTAATGCACTCTATGACCCAGTTGCAACCTGCTGATCCTAATAGACGACCATTTTCACCCCGAAGAAGGTCAGGCCTGCAACTATAATAGTGATGACGATCCAAATCTTTAGCCTATCATTCCATCTTGGTATTCTTCGAAAAGGAAAGCTCTGACCCCAATATCCACACCATAGAGTCAAATAGCTCTGTCCTACTTACAAGATGCTACTTCCTCTCTCGATGTTGGCGAACCTCAGTGTTTTTGTACAAACTTGTGCTGGAGTCTTAAAGGGTTTTTTTTTTTTTTTTATTTTTTATTGTTATAAGAGCTAAGATAAAGAGGCGTTTCTTTGGTTTATTTTTGGGAACGGAATTCTAATCCCATATTCTGACTTAGTTCTTTCAGTCAAGAACTAATAAGAAGATTCGTTCATCCCTCGTTTAGCAAAGGAACTCCTATATTCAAGACATGATGCGTGGTTCTGCTGCTTCTGAGGCAACTTCTGAGTTTTTCAGGATTTCTTTTAAAAGCAATCAGCTATTGAGGCTGTGCTCATTACGCGATTTTCGAAACGTTGCTTCAAATGTCAATCGATCCTACCTAGTAGATGACGGAAATGATGTCCGTTCAGAATTTTATATATATATATATATATATATATATATATATATATATATATATATATATATATATGAAAACATGTCTCTTGCCGCGGTGGTTCTTATGGTTGAAATCGTGGACTAGTGAGGGGGGGGGGGCTAGAGAAGAGAATTTGGAAAATGTGAAATCACTCCTTTATTCTAAGTTGGATCGAAGAATTGTAATGACCAATCTTATTGCAAAATAAATTACGTATAAAAGTAGTTAAATACACATTTTCTATGTCATGAATAATAACAAGGAAGTTGGGATTTATTAGTTTTCGGCTTTCAGTAAACCCCCATTCCTATTCAAGTCATGTTAATAATATGCTGTTAAGTCATGAGTCACTTTATACTAAGCGTATATACCAAATTTTGTTTTCAATAGGCCTTTATTATGCGAGTTACATGCATCTTCGTTGTTTGATGCCGTCATCAATTAAGATTTTAAGTTCTTGTTTCGAAATAGTATATTTCGTAGCAAGGGCCGAAAGTGGGCGTTTGCCGGCCCGAGATATTTTTTGACCGAGACGTAGTCGAGGTCATGAAAAGTTCGAGGGCCGGCAAAAGCACTTTGGCCCGAGGCACGAACGCTATTTTTCACCATACTACAATAAATATTAATACGATATAACATTAATCAAAAACAAGATTTTCTTTTGGTTAAGTGTACCTCTTTGTTAGAAGGTTATCTTGTGGTTATGGGGACATGATGAATGTTTAATGTATGGATTGTTTTACGTTATGTTATTATGTAAGTTAATAAAGAGAGATGAACATATGTGTGTTTCATTTAATACAACTGATATGTTTCAAAATGCTAAAAAAAGTTAGTTCGTTTATTTTTGATTTATAGAAATGTTAAAAGTACAATTTTGGTTGTTTGAAAACATAATACCCTTTGAAGATTCTATTACTTGTTTTTTGTTTGACACATTCACACTTTTACTCGTAGTTGGATTGTTTCTGATTAAAATATCCTCTTGACAATCTTCAAATAAAGTACCTACTGGGTTTGTTTTGCTTTGATAGGACCGAGAGATATATGAGTAAAGCTTCATCATTCACATCTCCAGGTTTTACATTTTCCATTTTTAACCAGTTCAAAAACTTTGTATACTCTTCGTCATACCTATCTTCTGATTTTGCTGGTAGCAAATCTGCCATGATTTCTTTTTTTCTTCTATTTATAGATTCTGATATATTATTAGCCATAATTACTAAATAACTAAACAATAATACGAGCAAAACAAACTAATATAATGTATATAATGAAATGAATGAATTAAAATAATAAACAGCTGATTTTGCGGCCCTAGGGCGAAATATTCATTTTCGGCCCTAGGGCGGCCAAGTGTAGCTTTCGGACCGCAAATTAGGTGTGTAAAACAGGTGATTACATCGTAGTATGGTGAAAATGTTTATTTGATCCCTTATTCGCTATTTATCATCTTCAGTCAACACTAAAGACTTAATATTACTTAATTACGGAAATCGGGGTTAGACTAGGGAGGGGATTTGGAAAATTCTACGTACCCTCGTTATTATAAGTCAGATGGAAAAATTCTGTAGAACCAATCCTGTCATAGAATTGATGGTCTACAATTGTTCTATATATTTTTTTCATAACTCAACATATTAAGTGAGTTTTTCGTATATTCTTGCTTTCAGACTTCAGTAAACCCTCTACTTCAACTAATCAATTTTTTACTTGAAATTAGAAATTATGTGGACACTTGGGAAATCTGCTTAGTATACGCAGCCCCTGCGTGATGGACTTAGTAACTTAGAACTCTGGACTCGAGGTATAACACCCTCGAACAAATTGTGATGAAGGAAATATTTTGTCTTACATAGTGTTTCAAATCGTTATTTATTAAGGTAATACATAGGTTAGCCTTCTTAATTGATGTATTGGCTTTGATGTCACATGGTAAACCGAGAGTGGACAGTTCGATTCTCGCTTGGGCAAATAGGAATTTATTTAGTGACCAACTCATTAAATAAAATCCGTAGTCCCGCACTGGCTAGAAAAGGGTGGTAACCTGTAGACAACCCGTCCAAATTAGCGTTACTAGCAAAAAGGTGGACGTTAATAATAGGACACTCATAGTGAAGGTTGTGACAATTTTAGCAGATGGTGTAGATTTGGTGAGAACTGAATCTCCATAATCATCGTGAAAGGTGGAGCAGCAGGTTGAAGGAGGCAACTCATCCATGTTGATGGCTGGTGAAAATGAAAGCATCGACCCCATTCCAACAGTGGGTACTACCAGCTGTAGAATCTGCTCAGAGCTAATCCATTGTATCGCCATACACATACCATGTCGGCTGCCACTAATCTCTCTATCATAGTAGCCGTTCTACAACTAGCATGTACTACTTTGACGAAAGCTAGAAAGTGCTTGAGTCGGCAAGAATGCCGGATAATTTTACCGACAATCGGCCCCAACTGCTGCCTGAGTGTGCATTTATCATCAACAGGTGGAAAATCGTGGGATTTTAGAAATCCACTCAAATACGTTTAACCTTTTTTCCCCGCCCATATCCACTCCTTGAAAGTTATACTGTCTAAATATAATGGGTACAAAGTGGGACACCGGTGGTCGTGCGCGTAAAGGGGTAGTTACCACTGCCCTTAGTAAGCTGAAGAATAAAAGTCCGTCACGCAGGGGCTGCGTAAACTAAGCAGATTTCCCTCGTTTTACAATAGATACATCTACATAGTGGTAATACTTAACATCACTGAGAACACTAAGTGAATAACTAAAGGGCAATGAGAAATCTTTCAGTTAATTCTAATAACCTCCTAACGGGGATGTCTGAATTGTAAACAAACAGGTCAGACAACAGATACATAGAGACCGGAAAGAAAAACAATTAATGAAATATATCTGAATGTAACATATTAATTTTATCGAAGACTATTTACTGTAGCTAGTGTTGTAATTCATAATGAATCAGAATAGTTTTTATCCCAATCACTCAAATTTTAGTAATGCACAACAAAGGAAAGAGAGGGGAGGCAACAGAACCTATTTACATCTACCTCCCAAAGCAAAAGATCCATGAAAGCAATATTTGGTATTTAACCTTGGAATGAAATGGTTCCTGATATAACAGGTAATTATTAGCATGACATATGCAGGAGGGAGGGGGATTCACTGAAAGACGGAAACAATAAAATCAAAATATCCCTGTTAATATTCAAAATACAGAAAATATTTATAGAACAATATTTATTGACCATTCAATTTACAATAAGATTGTTCTATACAATTTTTCCATCCGACCTATATTAACGGAGGTATTTGGAAATTACCCCTCTCTAAATAAATAAATATAAAATTTTGAACGGACTTCATTTTAATGGCTGAAAGCGGACTGGTGCGAGGGGTTGTTTAGAGGGGGAATTTCGAAAATTATTAATATCTCCGTTATTATGCGTCGGAGTGAAAAAGTATAGCACCAATCTTATTGCCCATTTATTGTTCTATAAATATAGTTATTTACGTTTTTTGATTATTTGTATTTAGTTTTTAGGCTTCAATAAACGTCCACTTTTAGTCATCGCACTTTTAAAATAAGAGAATATATAATGAAACGTTTTATTTCAAGCTTAAATACCAAATATTGTTTTGAACAGACCCTTTATTATGTGAGATACACGCAAATAGTTAGTGTAATGTCGTCAAGGATGATTTCATGAGATCAGTATTGTGTCATTCCAACAAGTGGGAAATCTGCTTAGTTTACGCAGACGTTTTATATAAGCAGACGCAGATGCTTGTGATTTGTTTATTCCTGGCTTTGCTTGGCGCAGTGTAATTTGAGGAGGCGTTTGCCAATTATGTCAGCCGGTTACGTTTGATTCCCTCCCGAAGGATCCTTTTTTCAGACAAATACTGCGACAGCTGTTGTCTCCTTAATCCGATTAGTAAGCCAGTCCTATTTAATCTTGTTGACATCACATTTTTCAAGTCCTTTCTCCATTTCCAATAATAAAGAGTATCTCATTTAAGGTGCCTAGTATTTTAACACGCATTGTTCAATTTGGACATTATTTTGTATATTCGCTATTGTTACTACTTTCTAGTACCTAATAATGCAAGTATTTCAATCACCAAAAAATATTGCGGTTTCAGATTCATCTGTTTAGACACTCCCTGAATCCATTTTGGCTAGTACGTCTTTACACATGTACGTATGTCTAAATCAAAAACCACGAGATTCAGAATATTGATATTTCATATTTTGGAATGTTGTAACGTCCGGTTATGCACCTATATTGATGAAAATCAAATAAAGGGGAGCGAACGAAAATAAAACATTGCAATTGGAACTTGATTATCACAAGAAGAACTATAAATCTTGTACTAATTTTTTTAAGCCGATGCGTTTGAGAACTCGCAATTGACTTTCAAACGAAATGATGTTGAAAGAAGTGCAGTAAAACTTTTTGTTTATTTAATTTAATCAAAGTTCAAGGAAGTCATGCGGTGTCCACATCAGTTTTATGCAGATTTCTCCTAGGGGAAATCAGCTGTTGAGGTTCTACTCATGACGCGATTTTCTTAAAGTTTCCTGAAATGTCCATCGGTCCCAGGAGATGACGAAAATGAGGTCTGTTCAAAACTGTATATATCTTTTTTAGCAGATTTCCCTTAAGGGAAATCAGCTATTGAGGTTGTACTCATGACGGAATTTTCGAAATTTTTCTTCAAATGTCCATCGATCCTACCTAGTAGATGACGAAATTGACGTTCGTTCAAAACTGTATATATATATATATATATATATATATATATATATATATATATATATATATATATATATGTGTCTGTAACCGCTCTAGCGGTCACAATTTTTGTTTGATCGTTACCAAACTCGATATTTAGTCGTTTTATATCAAAAGAAAGATCAAGTTCGTTAACGGCTGAAATCGGACCACGGGGAGGGGGGGTTTAGAGGGGAGGATTTCCGAAAATTCGAAATATCTCCGTTACTATTCGTCGGATCGAAAAATTGTACAGAATCAATCTTATTGCAAATTACATTTACTATAAATATTGTTCTATACATTTATTCTGTATCTTGAATATTAACCGAGATATTTGCATTTTTATTCTGCGTGTGGTACCAGTAGGCGATGTTCGGACTTTCCGCCGAGAGCTCTGGCGGCCTTTTCCATAACTATCCGTCCCTCGTGAATAGGTTTAGAGGTTAGGTTAACTGTGTGTCGGGGCTAGAAACTACTGGGTTATTACGCCCTAAATAATGTTTTAGGTTTAGAGGTTTCTTTCCATTACAGTTGTTATTAGGCAGATATCTCTATCGTAAAACTTCACGTGGGAAATCTGCTTAGTTTACGCAGCCCCTGCGTGACGGACTTTTTCTTATTTGTCTGTTAACCCTCTAGCGGTTCCAATTTTAGTTTGATCCCTACCAAACTTGATATTTAACCCTATTTTGCAAGACCAAAGACCTAAAGTTCGTTAATAGCTTATATACGACCAGAGGGAGGGGAATTTCGAAATTTCTTAGTATCTCTGTTGTTATGCGTCGTGTCGAAAAATTATATAGAACCATCTTATTGGAAATGTAATGTCCTATAAATGTTGTTATGTTTGTTTTTTTACTATATTTATTATTAACCGAAATATTTGGATTTTTTAGTTTTCGTCCATTAGTAACCCCCCCCCCCACACTCGTAGCCATTAACAAAAAACTGTTGAAGCACTTTATTTGAAGCTGAAATACTTCTTGATATAAATACATGTACGTTACGCACGTAGGAAATCTGTTTAGTTAGCGCAGCCCCTGCGTGACTGACTTTTTTGTTATTGCAAGCGTTTTTGTCTAGTTATATCCGAAAATGTCTTGTTAGATATTCTGAGCTTGTAAATTATTAATTATCTGACTAATGCGATATATTTCACTTGTAATAGAGATTTTGCAACGCACAGCTTGCTAAAACATTTAAATTGATAATAATATCCCGTTTCGTATGTGTTTGACCGTGGCCTGAATAAATGTGTAGAAATGTTATTTCTGGTGCTCCGAATCTGGCATTTATTCATTACTGAAGCCTATTGGGCCTTGTCAGACAATGACCTAGTGATTCATAATTTATTCGGGCCCAAGTTTAGGACAATAGGCCAGAGGTCGATAAACAGAACAGATCAAGTTCGCTCTCGCTCTTGCTAAAACTATATTTCCATAATGTAATTCAGCCACGAATCTCTAATAATTTTGAAGTTTATTTTCTCTACTTCAAATTGTCCGCTCGTTACGAATCGTGCTCCAACCTTCATTATTTCTTTCACAAGAGGGAGTTTGACTTAATTAATTTTCGTCCTATATTGGGGGAAAAGTTTAGAAAGTTTTATTTTTAAGCTTTTTTGATGGAAATATTTTAATTATTAAATCCGTTATACTAAAAAAAAACATTATTATTTGAATTCTTTTTCTTACTTTTTTGGAATTAGTCTTTGTTACATATCAACCATTTTAGAAGTAAAGCTAATAGTTGGGCATTTTAAGTAATTTAGTAGAATATTGCTCATAAAGAAGAAAATATGCTTGGACGATTACACTTGACCACTTTTTTCGTTCCGGGATTGAGTAAAAATAATCAAATTTAAGTGGTACATTTCCTTAAATATAAACATGTGTTTGATTATTTTTTGTTTTCTATATCTTTGTAAATTTACGGCATGAGATTTCATTTTTTATAATTTCTCTCTCTCTCCCCCTGCCTCTTCTCTCTCTCTCTCTCTCTCTCTCTCTCTCTCTCTCTCTCTCTCTCTCTCTCTCTCTCTCTCCCTCTCTCCCCCTCTCCCTCTCTCTCTCTTCTTCTCTCTTCTCTCTCTCTCTCTCTCTCTCTTCTCTCTCTCTCTCTCTCTCTCTCTCTCTCTATCTCTCTCTCTCCCTCTCTCCCTCACTCCTCCCTCTCTCACGACCTCCCCCACCCTCTCTCTCTCTCTCTCTCTCTCTCTCTCTCTCTCTCTCTCTCTCTCCCTCTCTCTCTCATATCTACCACTCTCTCTACCTCCTCTCTCTCTCTCTCTCTCTCCCTCTCTCTCCTCCCTCTCTCTCTCTCTCTCCTCTACCCCCCTCACTCTCTCTCTCTCTCTCTCTCTCTCTCTCCCTCCCTCTCACTCTCTCTCTCTCTCTCTCTCCCCCCTCCCTCCCCCCTCCCTCTCTCTCCCTCCCTCCCTCTCCCTCCCTCCCTCTCTCTCCCTCTCTCTCCCTCCCTCCCTCTCTCCCCCCCCCCCTCTCTCTCTCTCTCTCTAACTCTCTCTCTCTCTCTCCCTCACCCTCACCCTCCCTCTCTCTCTCTCCTTCTCTCTCTCTCTCTCTCTCTCTCTCTTCCCCCTCCCCCTCTCATCCCCCTTTCTCACCCCCCCCCCCCCAATTGCGATTACTGTCTTTAATTAAGTGTGAAAAGAACTGAATCTCCCGTCAATGAAAAATAGGCTAAATCGTCTTCTTTTCTTTCGAGACCAGAAAAACTCGCCTGATGAGGTCGCAATGAACCATGGAACATTAAGGCCATGGTTTTGAATAAAGATATTAGCATACAAGAAACATTAATTATTTTGACCTTTATTCTCACTGTGACAGTTTATCTGCCTACGAAAGCGGTGTCATTGCTGAAGGAATCTTGTCTCTGCTTACTTCTGTCTTGAGTCATACAAATGTGGTATTTCGGAGTCATGTGGTGAATACAGGGATAAACATGCCGCTCCTTCGTGCGTTGACCCTCTTGTGCGATGTCTGCTCGTGTCACAGCTGTAATTCATTAAGATCTAAACATGGGCGACGATCCTTGTCCAGTAGAGAAGGAACGAGAGAGAGGCATGTGACACGAAAGGAGGGCAGAGAGTAATCAGAGACAGATTCACCGGTTAATCCCTTGCATCCGGCTAACTGTTACCTCCTAATGCTACCTCACCATTCACAGCTACTCCTCCTTCCGTGTGGCCGCAGTCTCTTGACAATCTCCCTACAACCTCTACTTAGTCCACTTCCATAATTATCTACTCCGTTCCTAAGACAATGGCCGTAATTCTACAGGAAGGGGACTGCCTTTTCATTGCATGTTTTGGTAAACCGGTGCCAATTGCTAGGTTGTTCCCCCAACTCTCTACCTTTCTTCTCACAATGGCTTGAGGTAGTCACTCTTTAGATAGTACATTGGACTTCATTATCTTTAGTTTTTAGCAAATTTACCTTTAAGGGAATCAGCTTTTGATGTCGTCTTCATGGAGCAATTTTGGGAAATTTTCTTTAAATGTCCATCGATCCTACCCAGGAGATGACGAAAATGAGGTTCATTTTATATACTGACATATACTCGTATATTTGTCTCTTAACACTCTACCGGTCGCAATTTTTGTTTGATCGTTACTTAATTCTATATTTTATCGTCTAATGTAAAAAGGAAGATCAAGTCAGTAATGGCTGAAATCGGACCAGGGGGCGGGGGGATTTTTGAAATATATCCGTTGCTATAAGTCGGATCGAAAAATTGTATAGAACCGTTCTTATTGCAAATTAAGTGTACTTTAAATATTGTTATATACCTGTATTCTGTATCTTGAATATTAACCGAGAGTTTTGCATTTTTCAGTTTTCGAGCTTTAGCAAACACCCTCTTCTACTCATGTTACATAAACAATCACATACTAACACATCACAATCACATGCTACATAATAAATCACATTATTCGAAGTTTAAATACCAAAAAACCTAGAGTGGCGAGTTCGACTCTTGCCTGGGTAAAGGAAATTATTTAGTGACGAAATTCATTAAATAACATCCTAAAATCCCACCCTGGCTAGAGAAGGGTGGTAACCTGTAGATAACCCGTCCCGATTAGCCTAAGTTGCAAAAAGTGGACGTTAATAAATAATAATAATAAAATTCCAAATATTCTTTTAACGGACCTTTATTATTTGAGATACATGCAAATATGTACCAGTGACCCCCCCCCCGTCTTAAGGGTTTTAGACTACTAAAATTTGATTGACAATTATTCTGGCTCATTATAAATTACAGTACTAGATATCGTAAATAGTTCTCAATAAAATTAATATGTTATATTCTGATGTATTACAGAAATTGTTATTCTTTCGGGTGTGAAGCGGCAGACCCGTTTGTTTACATTTCTAACCTAACGCTTCATGTCGGCAGGTTATTGAAATTGGATGAAACATTTCTTATTCCGTTAGTATTTATTCACGGTGCTGTTGTGTTACCCGTATGTATATTTATCTATTACTAAACATCACGAGGTAAATCTGCTTAGTTTACGCAGCCCCTGCGTGACGGACTTTTTTTGTTTAGTGTTTGCATAACGATTCTGATTCATTTTAAATTACAGTACTAGCTGTAGTAAGTATTTTTCAATAAAATTAATATTTTATATTCTGATATATTTCAGTAATTGTTTTTCTTTCTTGTGGGAGGTTGGCAGACCGGTTTGTTTTCATTTCACGCTCCCAGTCGGGAGGTTAATAAAATTGACTGAAAGATTTATTAATACTGTTAGTATTTATTCACCTCATATTCACGGTGGTATATAGATTTATCTATTGTTAAACTTCACTAGGGAAATCTGCTTAGTCTACGCAGCCCCTGCGTTGCGGAATTTTTATCCAATAGGACTGAGTACAAGTTTAGGTAGTTGTACTCTCCAGACTTTTTTTTTTGTAGTTAGTTGAACTTGATCGCTGAGTTCCTTGTAACTCAATAACAGTGGAGGCTGCGAGTTACTGTTCAGTGGTCAACTGGAACTGAAGGCTGGCTAGCTTGGAAGATGCTGTTTCATTATTATTTCTTTATCCTTCAAGCTTCAATGAAGGTGCATCATCATGTTAGGTATCTTTAACAAGATCATCCTTCCCCTCCATCCGTATAATATCCTTCATCTTCAGTTACAGTTTCTTTCCGGACTGAATTAGGGTACTGATGTCATAGCAAGGTCTTCTTCTCTACCTGGACTCCATGTAAAATTCTTCTTTGTGGTCTACTAAGGATATCCTACGTTTTAGCAGATATATCTTAAGGGAATCAGCTATTACTAATGATTCGAATTTTGAAAAATACCTACAAATGCCCATCCTATCTATCCATCTGAAGAAATAAAAAGTCCGTCACGCAGGGGCTGCGTAAACTAAGCAGATTTCCCACGTGAAGTATTACAATAGAGAAATCTGCCCAATAACAACTGTAGTAGTAAGAACCCTCTAAACCTAAAACATTATTTAGTGCGTAATAACCCAGTAGTTTCTAGCCCCAAAAAACAGTTAACCTAACCTCTAAACCTATTCACGAGGGATGAATAGTTATGGAAACGGCCGCCAGAGCTCTCGCCGGAAAGTCCGAACATTGCCTACTGGTGACCACACGCAGATTACAAATGCAAATATCTCGGTTAATATTCAAGATAGAGAATAAATGCATATAACAATATTTATAGTAAATTTACTTTGCAATAAGATTGGTTCTATACAATATTTCGATCCGATGCATAATAACGGAGATATTTCGAATTTTTGATAAACCCCCTCTACCCCCCCCCTCTAAACCCCCCCCCCCACTGGTCCGATTTCAGCCGTTAACGAATTTGATCTTCCTTTTTACATAAAACGATTAAATACCGAGTTTGGTGACGATTAAACAAAAATTGCGACCGCTAGAGCGTTAACAGACAAATATATATATATATATATGTCTATATATATATATATATATATATATATATATATATATATATATATATATATATAGTTTTGAACGGACCTCATTTTCGTCATCTCCTGGGTAGGATCGATGGACATTTGAAGAAATTTTTGGAAAATCGCGTCATGAGTACGACCTCAATAGCTGATTTCCCTTAAGGGAAATCTGCTAAAATGATAATGAGAAATCTTCCAGCCAATTCACATTTTAACAACTTCCACCTCGGAAAGCGTCTGAATTGTAAACAAACAGGTCAGCCAACAAGAGCTGACTGACTGAAATATTCTTGATAGGAAAGAAAAACAATTACTGAAATATATCTGAATATAACCTAGTAATTTTATATTGAAAACTATTTACTATATCTAGTATTACAATTTATAATGAACCAGAATAATTTTCATCTCAATCACTCTAATTTCAATAATGCAAGAGGAAAAGACGGGGGGGGGGAGGTTATCAGGACGTATTTTCATTTATATAATTTAAAAATGATATACAATATTTGATATTTCGGCTTGAATTGACGATTCGTGACATTTTTGAGTATTCATAAAGTTCCATGACAAATAAGCAAATGAAAATATCTCGGTTAATATTTGATATACGGTAAGAATATATATAAAAACATTTATTGATAACTTTGGTTTAGTTTGCCATAAGATTGGTTGTGTACAATTTTTCTATTCATCTTATAGTAGCGGAGATATTTCAAATATTGAGTTTGGTAAGGACCAAACAAGAATTGCGACAGCTAGAGCGTTAACAGACAAATATATGTATATTTATTTGAACGGACCTCATTTTCATCAATTCCTGGGTAGGATCGATGGACATCGCAATATCTGATTTTCCTCAAGGAAAATCTTCTATAAAGGCCTTGTCCTCTACATTTTACTTTAATTTGCAGAGTGCACTTTCAGAGTCGAAGCCCCTTTAACATAAACGAGATCTATATATACACATTATAACCATTGCCTGGTAACACTATGGAACATTTAGTTTTATCCTTTTATATTGTATTTGACACAGGATTATGTGAATAAATTGGACTGAAAAAAAAATTTGGAAGTTGTAAATGGTGCTGTTGAAAGTAAAAGTCTTATCACAAGGCTTTGGAGATTGATGCTTCTTGTACATATCTTAAGGAAGAACCATTTCATTAGGAGCCTTCTCGAAAGTAAGATTATTAGGTATAGTGGAAGAGGTGTGTATGGAAAGTCGAACTCGATATGGATTTCGATGGGTATAGTGATTTGTATCTAAGAACTGCCCCCGAAAGAAAGAAGCCAACGGTTGGTTCTTCCCCAAATGATGATGGTGTACCTACTGTAAAAAGTAATGAGGGTGTCTTTTTTCTGCTGTACTAACCAGTGTTGTAAGTACACCACGTACTGGGAACTATACCTCAATTGAATTAACGCCTTTCACTGTTGCTTTAATAGTTTGGGATGGCTGACGATAGGAGTCAGCTGTTGGACAGGCTATACCTGCAATGAGAGGACATGCTAGCCGCTAATTATATGTCGGAGTGTAGATGGCGCTAGTAGTTAGGGATAGGGGAATGGGCGCACCTAACGGGAGACCCACTTGCCTCTCCCCTCCGCTTAGCATACCGCTCTCAGTCATCAGCTCTTATCAGTAATCGATAAGATAGTATAGATGATGTGATAAGGTGCTAATTGGAGCTCGTATGCCCGACTTTCTGCATCATTTGGCGGTATGACAGTTTGAGATATTTGGATCATCTTGAACTAAAAAAAAGTCCGTCACGCAGGTGCCGCGTAAGCTAAGCAGAATTCCCTCGTGAAGCTTAACAATAAATAACTCTATGTACCGGGCAAGCACCACCGTGAATATTAAGTGAACGAGTACAAATGTTAATAAGAAATCTTTCAGTCAATTTTTACAAACTTCCGACGAGAAGCCTCTGGAATGTAAATAAACAGGCCTGTCAACCTCTCACCGAAAAGAAAAACGATTACTGAAATATATCAGAATATAACCTATTAATTTTATTAAAAACAATTTACTATATCTAGTACTGTAATTTATAATGAATTTGAGTAATTGTTATCCAAGTCAATCAAATTTTTGTAGTCCAAAAACTTAAGAAGGGGAGGGGGGGGTCACCAGAACATTTTTGCATGTATCTCGTATAATAAAGGTCTCTAGAAAACAATATTTGGTATTTAAGCTTTGAGTAAAGTGGTTTATTTTATTACTGTGTATTGTTTATGTGACATGAGTAGAACTAGGGGTTTGCTGAAGCCAGAAAACTGAAAAATGCAAATATCTCGGTTAATATTGAAGTTAGAGAATAAATGTATATAACAGTATTTATATTAAATTATTGTATGATTTGTAAGAAGATAGATCCTATACAATATTTGGACCATACTCTTAATAACGGAGATATTTCGAATTTTCAAAATTCTCCCCCTCTAAAACCCTCCCCCTTTGTCCGATTTCGGCTGTTAACGAATTTGATCTTTCTTTTTACGTATAACGATTATATATGAAGTTTGATAAGGATAAGACAAAACTTGCGACCGCTAGTCCTGTAATAGAAATATATATATATATATATATATATATATATATATATATATATATATATTTAAAGGTCCTCATTTTCGTCATTTACTAGGTAGGATCGATGGGCATTTGAATTTTTTTTTCTCGAAAATTATTAGTACAACCTCCTTAAGGGTAATCTGCTAAAATTTAAATCCCCTCTTTAAATAAAGAATTTCCCTTGTCTAAACCCCCCTCCCACTGGTTCGATTTTGGCCGATAACGAACTAGATCTTGCGTTTTAGATAAAACGATTATATATGGAGTTTTGGTGACGATAAGACAATAATTGCGACCGCTAGAGCGGTAACGGACAAGTGTATATATATAATCATTTATAATATATAATTTGGGACAGACCTAATTTTCATCACTTTGTAGCCGGACCAATGGACATTTAAGAACATTTTTCAAAAGTCGCGCCATGAGTACAACCTCAATAGCAGATTTCCCTTAAGTGTAATCTGCTTATTTCGGCTAGATGAAGGACCTGACTACAGGATCAAGGGACATTTAAGAACATTTTTCAAAAGTCGCGCCATGAGTACAACCTCAATAGCAGATTTCCCTTAAGTGTAATCTGCTTATTTCGGCTAGATGAAGGACCTGACTACAGGATCAAGGGACATTTAAGAACATTTTTCAAAAGTCGCGCCATGAGTACAACCTCAATAGCAGATTTCCCTTAAGTGTAATCTGCTTATTTCGGCTAGATGAAGGACCTGACTACAGGATCAAGGGACATTTAAGAACATTTTTCAAAAGTCGCGCCATGAGTACAACCTCAATAGCAGATTTCCCTTAAGTGTAATCTGCTTATTTCGGCTAGATGAAGGACCTGACTACAGGATCAAGGGACATTTAAGAACATTTTTCAAAAGTCGCGCCATGAGTACAACCTCAATAGCAGATTTCCCTTAAGTGTAATCTGCTTATTTCGGCTAGATGAAGGACCTGACTACAGGATCAAGGGACATTTAAGAACATTTTTCAAAAGTCGCGCCATGAGTACAACCTCAATAGCAGATTTCCCTTAAGTGTAATCTGCTTATTTCGGCTAGATGAAGGACCTGACTACAGGATCAAGGGACATTTAAGAACATTTTTCAAAAGTCGCGCCTTGAGTACAACCTCAATAGCAGATTTCCCTTAAGTGAAATCTGCTTATTTCGGCTAGATGAAGGACCTGACTACAGGATCAAGGGACATTTAAGAACATTTTTCAAAAGTCGCGCCATGAGTACAACCTCAATAGCAGATTTCCCTTAAGTGTAATCTGCTTATTTCGGCTAGATGAAGGACCTGACTACAGGATCAAGGGACATTTAAGAACATTTTTCAAAAGTCGCGCCTTGAGTACAACCTCAATAGCAGATTTCCCTTAAGTGTAATCTGCTTATTTCGGCTAGATGAAGGACCTGACTACAGGATCAAGGGACATTTAAGAACATTTTTCAAAAGTCGCGCCATGAGTACAACCTCAATAGCAGATTTCCCTTAAGTGTAATCTGCTTATTTCGGCTAGATGAAGGACCTGACTACAGGATCAAGGGACATTTAAGAACATTTTTCAAAACTCGCGCCTTGAGTACAACCTCAATAGCAGATTTCCCTTAAGTGTAATCTGCTTATTTCGGCTAGATGAAGGACCTGACTACAGGATCAAGGGACATTTAAGAACATTTTTCAAAAGTCGCGCCATGAGTACAACCTCAATAGCAGATTTCGCTTGAGTGAAATCTGCTTATTTCGGCTAGATGAAGGACCTGACTACAGGATTCTTGGGGCCAAAGCAGACAACGTAAAGAAACTTTATAACTGATTCAGGAAAGAAACAGGTCCGGGTGTTTATGAAGAAGGGAGCATTGTTTTGAGCTTCAACTAAAAGTCTGTTACGGATCATTTATTTAGATAAAACCCAGACTAACTTAGCACTCATCCTTTAGATAAACAACCAAAACTCACTTGGATTGTTTGTAGATGTTATAAAAACTATTGAGTCAGTTATCATAAAACTTTGCAAGATTATTATGGCCATTCCTCACCATGCTCTATTTCATCTTGCATAAGTACCTACGCTATAAATAAAATCGTGAATGGACAATGGATTTAAAATGTATTCTGTAAGACAGATGCCAATTACACAATGAGAAATATGTTTCAAAAGAGTCATTCTTGAGTTAAACGCTTCTTAAATAAGTTGGTTAAATATATGTAATTTTCACTGTACTTCTTAAATACGCGATTTAATTTTTTGGGTTGGATCGATGGACATTTCAAGAAATGTTCGAAAATCCCATCTTGAGTACAACCTGAATATCTGATTTTCCCTGAAAGTAGATAATTCGCCTGTAAATGTGCCGATACAATTTTTTTTCGATAACACTAAAAGAAAGTATAGATGGATTTACTTTATAGGGGGCTCGGGTTGGCCGTGCGAGTTAGGGCGTTGGTCCTAATTTCCCATGGCAGACCTAGAGAGTGGCGGGTTCGAATCCCGCCCTGGGCAGTAGAAATTTATTTAATGACGGCCTCATTAAATAAACTCCTTGGGCCCACCCTGGCTAGAAAAGGATGGTAACCTGTAGATAACCCCGTCCCGATTAGCCTAGTAGCATAAAGTGGACGTAAAATAAAAAAAAAAGTATAGATGCTGGTAGTGCAATTCAAGCAAAAATACGAATATTTTATGTTCCAATAAAACTTATTTTCAAATTTTCGTTTCTATGCTTGGAATCAACGAGTATTACAGGTTTTCATTTATAGGATCGTTAACATCAAGGCAATTAGGAATCCCGTGGCTCTGGTATTCGAAGAATGAATGTTCAATTATCATATCTGCTATATTAATTCCAGATTCTGGTATTTCAATTATCAACTCTGTGTGTGTGTGTGTGTGTGTGTGTGTGTGTGTGTGTGGGTGTGTGTGTGTCTCCATTAAAACCTCACTATCCCACATTCAAAAATTTAGTGGGATATATAGGCATGCTCTCGTCAATGAAAATAGGCCTCGACCAGGTCTCAGATCTCATTTTGCTATCTAAGTTTTCAGCAAATTTCCCTCAGGGGAACTCAGCAGCTAGTTGTACTCATGACGCGATTTACGAAGAGTTTCTACAAATATCCATTGATCCTACGTAGTAGGTGACGAAAATGAGCTCCGTTCAAAATTTTATATATATATATATATATACATATATATATATATATATATATATATATATATATATATATATATAAATTGTCTGTTTAGCGGTGTCAATTTTAACTTATTCGTTAGCAAAATCGATATTTAATCGTTTTATGTAAAAAGAAAGATGACATCGTTAATGGCTGAAATCCGATCATTGGGGGGGGGTGGTAGGGGGGAATTTCGAAAATGTTTAATATCCAATCTTATTGCAAATGTAATGTTTTATAAATGTTGTTATGCGTGTATTTCCACTATCTTGATTATTAACCGAGTTATTTGCATTTTATAGTTTTCGGCTGTTATATTATGAAGCACATTATTTGAAGCATAATTACCAAATATTGTTCTTATTGAACTTTTAATTTTTGAGATAAATGTAAATGCGTGGCACACGTAGGGATACCTGGTTAGTTAATGCTGCCTCTGCGTGACGGGCTTTAGTTTTTCATGAAACAGTAATATATAGGATTAGAGGGGAGGAATTTCGAAAATTCTTAATATTTTTTCGTTATTTCATTTGCGTTGGAACGAAACATTGTATAGAACCATTCTTATAGGAAAAGTAATGTTCTATAAATGTTGTTATGATGTATTTTCACTATATTCATTATTAACCCAGATATTTGCATTTTATAGTATTCGGTATTCAGTAAACTCTCCCCCCTCCTACTCATGTCATATTAACAATAAGCTCTTATATTATTAAGCACATTATTTGAAGCATAATTATCAAATATTGTTCTAATTGAAAATACGTGACGGAGGCGTGTAATCTGCTTAGTTAACGCTGCCCCTGCGAGACGGGCCTCCTTATAGCGAAATCGGCTAGAGATCTAAGAGCTGCCTCCTTCCCCGATCTAAGGGGGTCATGTATAGTCCGAGAGCTAACACACACAGTTATAGTATAGAAGCACACTTTCACCTGGAGCGATGGATTCCATCCATAGGTGTTCCATACTTCCTCCAGGAAACCTTACACAATGCCCTCAAACCGCAGCCCTCTTATTGTCAACCCCTGAATCAGATCTTCCTCCCCTGCTAAAGCAATCTCTCCCTCCTTGCCTGGAGAAAAAGCAATAATGCCTGAGGTTGGGGGTCAATTATTGACAATATCAATTAACATTATACAATGAACAACAGTAGTAAGATGAGGCTGGTATCTTCAAGACGAGGAAGTTTTAGCCAGTTCCTTGACGGTCAGGCAAACTTTAAATTTTTTTTTTTAGACGAAGAGCGTTCTCTCGCCTTAACAGAATTTGTTTTTCATTAGGTAATAAACACTAAAAAAGTTTCGTTCAAATCCGTGAGGGGAAGGCTGTGCACTTCCCTTGTGAGTATCTCATCTTGAATATGCAAATGCAGGCAGTGAGAACTCACTCATTGCCATAATCACGACAGAAGTGGTAAGGAGATGAGTTCATCGCACGACTTGGTTACTAATCCAATATCTTCATTTTAGCAGATTTCCCTTGAAATGTAGTATTTTAGGATTAACATCATTATATTTTACCCTGAAAAAAATGTCATAACATATATTTTGTAAATTATAGATTTGGTTTTTAAATATCTTTAATACGACTCATGTTTTAATACTAATAATAATTTCATCATATCTCACATAAACGTGAACATGACTATAATCCTTGTTAGTATGAAGGTCTCATTTTTCTAAAGCGTTCTCTTAATCAGTTATTTCAAAGAATTGTATTGAAAATTATTTATGTTTAATGATTGCATACACCCGTTGTATCTATTTGTGGAAATGTTCTTGGAATAGGAGTTAGCAATCGATAAAGAGTTATATTTATTGTGTTTCATTGTGGATCGAGGCCATTCTCTCCTTAGCTCTATTAGCAGAATGAGAGAGAGAAGTTATATATAATTTGTTTGTATCTCTTATGGTATCTCTTCAAGGCTTATTCACTTTTTAGAGAAAAGTTAATTTTAGAGCTTTTAATATGTTTCAGATATAAGAAAGCGATTGGCCTTTTCCCAATTAATAAGGCAGAAGATAAAAAAATATTAGTCTAGCATGCAGGTTCTGCGTTAACTTAGCAGATTTCCCACGTGCGCCATATATTAGCATTTATCTCTAAAAGTATGAGTTCAGTCAGAACAATATGTGGTATTTAAGCTTTAAACAAAGCACTTCATGATTATACATCTTACTGTTAATCTATATATATATATATATATATATATATATATATATATAAAATTGTAACCTCTGTCTGTACATTGATTTTTTTCGAGAAATTTCACGATAACTTTTCGTTTCACATGTCATAGACACCATATCTGCATTTTGTTTCTTTCGTGTATGTTTGTTTGTTTGTTACCTTTTCACGCATAAACGGCTGAACCGAATTTTATGAAACTTGGTATGTATATTACTACTAACCCAACTTAGACTTTAGGCTATATTAATTTTCTCTGAGACGAACAGGAGTGGGGGTTATAATGGAAGCCTGAAATTAAAAATAGCGATATTTCGTTTTCTATTGGTTTTTTCGATAAATATGCACATAACAAAAGTTGTTTATTTTGTTATTTAAAGTAACTTTTGTTATATACACTTTTGTCGTTATACCGAAGTTTAAATGCGTTATACGCTAAAAATTATAGCGGGAGTCAACAATATTATTTGCCAAAAAAGACTCAACCGAACTAAATAAAACTCGGTACGTGTATTAGCAATGAGGCTTTCATTATAATAAGCCATACCAACATTTCTATGGACTGGCAGGAGTGGGGGTTATAAGGGAAGCCTGAAATTAAAAATAGCGATATTTCGTTTCCTATTGGTTTTTTCCGCAAATATAAACATAACAAAAGTTGTTTTTTTTGTTATTTGGAGTAACTTTTGTTATATACAATTTTTTCGTATACCTAAGTATAAATGAGGTATACGTTAAAACAATAGCGGGCACTAACTGCTGAACAGAACTTAACCAAATTCGGTATGTCAATTAGCAATAATTCTTCCATGATTATAAGTTATATTAAAATATTTAGGTTCGAACGGGAGGGGGGGGGTTATAAGATAAGGGAGGCCTGAAATAAAAATTCACCATATTTACATGCATAAGAGACGGGAAATATAAAAATATCGAAGACTGTGAAGCCTTATCGAACAAATAATTCTATTATTAGCAAATCCACGGCAAAGATGGGTATGAATCCTAAACACTGGGACGGGTAAATGTCAAAATATTGTGCAATTTAAAGCCTGCTAAAAAATACCATCACCATTCAGCCTCAAATGAATTCCCGGGCGAAGACGGGTATCTGAGCTAGTATGACATAAGTAGGAGTGACGGTACATTGAAGACCGAAAAAAAAAATGCAAATATCTCAGTTAATAATCAAGTTAATCCGAAAAAAACGTATATAACAACATTTTTAGATCATTTAATTTGAAATTAGAATTGTTCGATCCGATTCATAATAATGGAAATATTTTTTATTTTTGACATTCTCCCCTCTAATTACGAAATCGATATTTATTTTTACATATCAAATTTGGTAACGAACAAACAAAAATCACGACCGCTAAAGCGTTAACAGATTAATATATATATATATATATATATATATATATATATATATATATATATGTGTGTGTGTGTGTGTATAATTTTGAGCGGACCTCATTTTCGGCATCTACTAGATAGGATCGAAGGAGGAGGAAATTTATGTCGTGAGTACAACCTCAATTGCTGATTTCCCTTAAGGTTTACGAAAACTCATAGTTATTCAGTGAGTTAGTTCCTCAGTCAGCCAAAATAAAAATCTTCAACGTTTTTGAACTTTTGTTTTTAATTTTTTTCAATACTGAGTGTACTATATATTTAGTGAAAATGTTACAAGATGTAACAAATATTTCTTCAAATGCGAAATAATAAAACTAGTTTGGAATGAAAAGAAATAGTAACGTAAGAAATATGAAAGAACTGCCTGTAAAGGTTGATTCGATTTTAATGACTAGAGAAGAAAAGGTATTTCTCAACTGAGTTTGCTTCATTTCCTAACATCGCTCTGCTCTTCAACTAATGGGGATAGACGGATTTGGTTGGTGTACATTGTTAAAAAAATATTCAAAAAGTCCGTCACGCAGGGGCTGCGTAAACTGAGCAGGTTTCCCACGTGCTTGTATGACACACTTCCAATCTCACCTTATTTTCTGTATTTCTAAGTAAAATATATCAGGTTTTTAAGGTTCAACTAAAGTGTTTCATTATATAACCGAGTAATGTTTATATTTCATGAGTAGGAGTAGGGGTTTACTGGAGGCTGAAAACTGAATAATGCAAATATCTCGGTTAACATTCAAGCCAGAATAAATGTATATAACCATATTTATAGTACATTTAATTTGCAATAAGATTGGTCGTATACACTTTTTCGATCTGACGTACATTAACGGAGGTAATTGGAATTTTCAACATTCAATAGACATTATATTTTTATATATTTGAATACATTGATATTATTTAAAGAAATCAATGGTAGAATCGATGGTGACATTACTGTTTTGAATCTCTTCTACTTCAGTCTGGGTTTCCTGTATTACTTCTTAGTGATTGTAATATTTATTTTGTTATTCATGAACATCAAATGTATGCATGTGCTACTCAAGCCAGTCGGAACGGGTCATCCACAGTTTACTAATATTTTCTAACCATAGTGAGTTTGAGCTAAATATATTCCTATTGCCTAATTTATGATGTAATGTTTTAATGGAGTTTTTTTTATTGTTTCAGGTAACTTTGGTTTCCTTTCTTTGCGGCAATTTCTTTGATGTTAAGCTAATCAATCCGGTAAGTAAAGTGTATAAATAATAAAATATTTGCTGGTTGTCTCCAAAATTTAGATCTCAGTTATAATGCTTTGGAACGAGATATTATGAAATTTATTAATTATTCTAAAAGTAATAAGGTTCCAGTATGTTTTCTCTTACTTAGATATTAGTGGAATCGTTTGAATTTTAAAATCTTTAGATTTCCAAATGTCCATCCTACCTACTAGATGACAAAAATGAGGTCCACTCAAAATTATATGCTTACATATAAATTTATCTTTTTTTACATCTATAGCGGCTGCAGTTTATGTTTGATTTTATCGAAACTGGATATTTAAACGTTTTATGTAAGAATAAAGATCATGTTCGATAATGGCTGTAATTCGGATCAAAAACGTTTATAGAAAAATATTATTATATTTATTTTTTCACCATCTTGATTGTTAACCGAGATATATGCATTATGCAATCATACTCATGTCATATTAATAATAAGCTGTTATATCATGAAGTACATTATGTGAAGCTTAAATACCAAATATTGTTCACATTGAGCTTTTACTTTTTGAGATAAATTCAAATACGTGGGAATTCCGTCTAGTTAACACAGGCCCTGTGTGGCAGGATTCTTTTTTTTAAATAAAACATGCTAAACGAATTTAGAATTTGTGTTTGAATGAGACATAGAGCCAGGGAAAAATACGAGATGCAGAACGTCCGAAACAGATCTGTTTCCCTGAGACCCTTGTGTGAGATATTCTGTGCAAAATAACTGCAAGGTCCTGGCGGATGAAGCGATTATTGCATTATTACGAATGAGTCTGTAGTATGATTGTAGCCGTGCGACTGTAGCGCATCTAGCATTGGAGTGCAGTTGCCGACTAACTGTGCAGAATGGCCCAATATTAGCGTGTCATGGGCGTAAACACTTTCCCACGGCTGATACTCCCAGCTTACGGTTCCCTTGGCGGCGTCTCCTTCTCTCATTATCAGCTACGTGATGTGGTTACACTCCTTATCGGGCTAGATTCGGGGCCCGCCTTTCTTTTAAGAAAAAACCCGCCAAGCAGGGGCTGCGTAAACTAGGCAGATTTCCCACTTGATGGCATGGTACACCGCTCACCGAAGTTATCCAATGAGTAGGAGTGTGCAGTCAATAAAACCTTAATCCCATCTAGCAAACATCTCTTGAATTCAATATTGTGTTATTAGGCTTGGAATAACGAGTTTCTTGATATGTTCGCTTATTGTAAATTGCGATAACTAAAAGTGGATGTTTACAACTGTTGGCTAAAAATTAAAAAATGCCCACATAGAAAATTCAAGATAGAGAAAACCTGTATTGAACAACATGTATAGAGCATCTCCTTCCTAAACCACCCTTCCTCCTCTCCGAGACAACAAATGAACATATCAGCCGTTAGCGAACAAAGGAACATGATGCTTAGTTTTTCATAAAACTTTTATATATCGAGTTTGGTAACGGTCTAACATAAATTGCGACCGCTAGTGTAGCATCAAACAATTTGGAATATATAATTTCAAACTGACCTCATTTTCGAGATTTCTCCTAGGTGTGGGGTAGATGGACATTTGAAGACGTTTTTCAAAATCGCGTTTTAAGAACGAACCTTAATATTTGATTTCCTTTCGTTAAGGTAAATCTGATGAAAGCCCACCACGGAGTTGCTGCGTAAACTAAGCAAATTTTTCACCTGTGGCTAAGATGCACTAGTAGTAACTTCATCTCATCATAAATTTTCTGTTTAAGTAAAAATCCAAGAGTAGATGGGGAGGTTTACTGAAGGTTGAAAATAAGGAAGTACGAATAATTCGCTTAATATTTTTGAGTTACGAATAAATGTACAGAACGACAATTGTAGAGCATCGATAGTTTAGTAAGATTGGTTCTATAACATTTTTCGATCCGACTCATAAAAATAATTTAAATATTCGGATTTTTCCATCCTTGGCATATTGATAGTCCCTTAGTTTTTGATTTTCTTTAATTAGATAAAGAAAAATTGTAATACAGTCTTTTCACTACAAGATTGGTGATATAAACCGTTTTCATTGGACGCATAATAATGGAGATATTTTAGAATTTTAATTTTTACACTGCTCTTTGTCCGACTTTTACCATTGTGGAATTAGATCTTTAGGTTGTTCATGAAATCGTCTAAATGTTTAGTTTTGTAGTGATCAATTAAAAATTACCAAGCCATTAACAGTTAGCCGGATAGCTCATTTCCTGTATGTATAATTTCCTGAAATGTATACGAACGATTGGTAACTGTTAAGTATACCGTCAATTCCTTTATTTGTAGGCGTTCTGCAAGTTGTAAGCCGTATTCATGTTTGGTCCCGCATTGGTTGTCGTGTTGCATTAGGCTTGAATGTGGTAA